>VXAY01006488.1:0-131241 GCA_013399855.1 Oxyruncus cristatus
CCCAGGTAGAGAAGTTGGCTGTACAAGTACGTCATGTCAGGACAGTTGGAAAAGACCCTTGAGATCCAATCCAGCCATTCCCCCAGCAATGCTGAGGCCACCACTAAACCATGTCCCTAAGTGCCATATCTACATCTCTTCTAAATACCTCCAGGGCCAGCAACTCCACCACCTCCCTGGGCAGCCTGTTCCAATGCCTGACAACCCTTTTGGTGAAAAAGTTTTCCCTGATACCAGATCTAAATCTTCCCTGGCTCTACTTGAGGCTGTTTGCTCTTGTCCTATGACATGTTACTTGGGATCACATTAATAGCACAAGTGTCCTTTACTGCTTTCCTAAATACATTTCCAAGGATGATGTACTAGAATCCACCTCTTGCCATTATTTATAAGCCGCAAAGATCACCAAGAATTAGATGATTAGCACCTTTTTCTCTACTAAGAATATATATTGTCATAACAACACAACGTGCAGCCTGGAATAAACTCCAACAAATTACATTTTTCGTTTTCACACAGATGAACTTGGTGCTGCTGCTTCCTAATTCCCATTCAGTTCAACTGCTTCTTTGCAAACTTCTGTGTTACCTCCAGGCTTTGCATTTGACTGCCTTGAATGACATTTGGCCATGGTTTCCTACATGTGGGGAGACCAGCCACCCACCTGCTTCAGGAATAGATGTTTTCCACAGTACAGACAGCTTTGCAACACTTTACCCTCCTGAGACAAGAATTAACTAAGTAGTTTCCATATAAATAAGAAGGTAAGACTTGTGGTCTTCCTTAAAGACAATTGTCTGTGCTGAACTTTCAAATGATGCACAGCAGTATTCTCACAAACTTGTGCTCTGTGTGTGAACCAGAACCAATGAAAGTCATGTTCATCTCAGTATTGTCACTCTTGTGATCTCAGCAAGTCTCGAAGACTGAATGGCTGGAGAAGATACTTCTGGTGTGGACCTGCAAGCATGACCAACCACTCTGCTTTCCTGCTCTCTTCTCCCACAGAGACTGCAGTACTGTTTGCAAACTGAAATGATGCTGTTGCTGCATCCTGTAGGCGCTTTCCTACTCTGTGCAAGCATGGGTATTGCTTCCATATGCAGTGTGGGCTTTGCAGTTCCAAAGATCTGATCTAATTATAGATTGGTCTACATTTGTGGCATTGCCAGAAAAAGGCATATATTGTTAGGGAGTCGAAGTCAGCAACAGTGCTGAAGTGGAAATGTACTGAAACTTCAAGAAGATAAAAATCTAAAATAATCCACCTGAGATTTGGCTATTAGGAAACTAGAAATAAATCTTCCTACATATATGCTTTCCACTCGTACATAGAGAAATATTGTTTGCTTGATGTCTCAGAACGATTAAAGGACAATTCTTTTACTTTCTTGGCTTTGGTGTGATAATAGAAGATGCTGTTGGCATTCAGCTTGTCAAGGACTGGTTTAAGAGGAAAAAGAAATTCTTGAAATAAGTTGAAGGGAAGAGGCATGTGTTATATAGTGAGAGAGATATGACATTGAGTTCCTTTTGTTTTGTCACAAAGATTTGCAATTCCAGTTTTTTGTGTTTAGATTTCCCTTGGGAAAAAGAATGCATCTTTGACTTGAAGAAAGTGAATATAAACCCCGAGAACCACTGGTCTTCTCTGTGCTGGTGAAAGACCATGCTTTTAAATTCAGATGACTCTGTGGTACTGACCTTTTACAGAATTGCACTGAGTTGGGGATTGGGCTTTAAGATGGTACATGAAGATAATGAGGTTTTGACATGCATTCTGAGCCAGCAATTATGGGATTTCATCTGTACATATTACTTAGATGTGTGCTCAGAAACTAGCATCTGTCACAATCATACTTTTTCTGCTGAGGTCAGCAGTGCACACAGACATTTTATTACTGTTCTGGTACAATATTCTTCCATAAATGCCATCGCAGGTCAGGCAAGATTAGGTTTTTTTACTATTAATGTTTTCTCCTTTAAGATCAGTAGCTTTTCCTCAGTCAGCATGCATGTGGCTTGGTCGGGTAGTAGTAGCAAAGACTTTTGTTTCATTGACTTTCCCAGGGAATTCATCCACTAAATAACAAATACTTCTACCTCCTGAGACTCATCTGGAACAGCATCCCAGAAATCCATTTTATCCAGCTTGAATCATCCCTTGCACAGGTAACAGCCTTAAGCAGTTAAGAGTGGGAGGAAAAAATTGGGCTGCTGCTATTTTTTCCTTCTCTTGGCACTGTTCCTAGAGAGACTTGAGTTGGTAAATGTGGCCGTCACAGCAGCTATTGCCAAATGACACAAAATAATTCAGTTGTGGTTTCTCTTGTGGTGGGGCCACATCTGTATTTTATAGTGATATGTCTGTGCTAGGAGGAAGAGTGTCATGCTTGATTGTTGTGATGGATGCTTCCAGGGAAACAGGATGAGTCTCTAAAGGCAGATTGTCTTATACTTGCCATGTATGTGAAATCGTGCTGGTTACATGGCAGATCACTGATTGAACTGTGTGTTGTTTCTTCTCGGTTTTTTGATGAGATGATGGGGAGGGCAGCATCCGTCTCATTTTTCTCTCTGTTTCTTTTGGAGGGGTTAGCTATGTTTTTTCTTTTCAGCTGGTCAGAAGAACGCTGCAGCCAGGTGTTATTCTGATTCTTTAATCAAGGAAATGCTTTCGTCTTTTGATGTCTTGAATCACCTGTGTGGGGTTCCAGACTTTCAGAAGTCCTGAACACTTTAAAACACAGATGCTCAGCAGTGCTTAGGAGCCCTGGTAGTCCCTGGTTGATGAATGCTGCTGAACTGTGCTTCATGTAGAAATTATACTGTGAACATGCTGTGAAATTTGGGGGTCTTGAGAGCAATATTTCTTTTTTAAATATTTTAAATATTTTCTGTACTTCGCCTCAGATAAATTGAACAGTATTATACTGTAACTGTGAAATCCTGCTCTTTGGTTCTTAGAGACACAGATTCTTCATGTTGCAGCCAATTTAGCTTCCTAGAGGGAAAAATTTCTTCTGTGGCTTGGGCAGCAAAAACAGTCCTTGTGCTCTGGCATGCTCTGGAGGGGCTGGGAGCCCTGCGTGGGTTGCTGCCCAGCACTGTGCTGATGTTCTGCTGAAGGTGAACATGAGCTTGAAAAGTCCTGTGCTAACCTTCCTGCCATTGCTGGGCACCAGCTGGATAGCAGCTGGGTTTTTTTTGGTAGGTGTTGGTGTGTCAGGGAAAAAAATCCTTTTCGACTATATATGGTGTTAAACCTTAAGGGTGAGCCTTTTTCTGTTTGTGTCTGCAGTGGAATGTCACATTTGGTTTGTATGTCCTGTTAGAGGTGACATTGTGCTCAGTGCTGAACAAGCTGGGAATGCTGTGCTGCAGATGACCTGTAGTGTCAGAAGATGAGCATGGAGCAGAACAGAGGCAATAGGGGATCGAGGTGGGGGAAACTCAGCGTTATGTCCATGGGCTTGATTGCTGCTACCATGAGCACCCCAGGGAAGGGGTGAGGACCAGCACAGGAAGTTGTGGTGCTGTCTGCTTGTGGAAAAAGCCTCTGAAGCAACACGAAGAGATACTGGGGCTTGGCTGAGAGATTGGATGTCAAATCTTGATAAAGCAAGATATTTTAGTGGACAGATAGGGAAAACAGTTGCATGCATGAAGCATGCATGCAGGCTTTTGGAGGGTGCTGAAGTGATGAGTTAGTGAGCAAAGCTTTTTGCTCTGTGTCAGTGCAACACTGCAGGTCTTTGCTGTGATGGGAAGCCTTAAGGGGTATGTTAATTAGAGAAAATTATCTAAGAACTATGTCATAAAAAATAGTAAGAGTTTTACCAGCTCCATTGTGCAAGCAGCAGGGAATGTGGGTCACACAGTGTGAACTAACCAGGAATAAAAATCCAGGTCTGTAAATGCCTCAGGCCTCTCCATAAATACCAGACCTTGCCTCTTTCCTCCATCACAGCTTGGATGGGAAAGGACCTCCATTTTAGGTGAAAGACTAGGCTCTTCTCAGTCCAGCATCTAATCATGTTCTCCTACTGTTTGCCTTTGCCAGGTGCAAGTTCTTCAGCCTCACGGAAACCCCTGAGGACTACACCATCATTGTGGATGAAGAGGGCTTCCTAGGTAAGTGTCAGTATGGGCCGCTTTGGTATCCAGCCTGGGACAGGAGGAAGAAAACATGTCACCTTGCTGAGATTATAAATCAAAGTGTTTGTAAAACAGGTTTGTTTGTCAGTGCTGATAGTACAGCTCTGAAAGGTACTTTGATCACTTAAGCACACTGTCTCAGCTGCTGTTTTGTACAAGGTGATTCACACCCGGAATATAAATGTTTTTGAATGCTGAGAGAGGAGCTCACACAGGTCTTAAAGAACAGTTTAAGTGTGTTTAAAACAGCAAAACCATTTGTGTATCATTGTGTTTAGGTTGGACCCGATGATCTCAGAGGTCTTTTCCAACCTAGTTGATCTTGTGATTTTGATTCTGTGTTAAAATGAGCTGGCCTGTGTCCTCAAGTGTCCACAAGCACACATCTTGCATTTCTAGCTTCTTCTACTAACCTCTCTTTCAAAGGAGCGCTTGAAGATGAGTAGTTTGTGTCATCTCCACACCCAGCACAATGCTGTGGAGTTGTGAATCAGCTCCTTTTGCTTATCACTAAAAGCTGTGATTTATCCCCCTTTCTTACACCCAGCTCTCCCTGTACTGAATGTACCATCTTTCTTTGCTTGCCCTGGCTGAAGGGGTCAAAGGTGGAGTCGTCACAGAAGGTGATTGGCATGTGCTAGAGAGCTGCAGATTCTTGGTGCTGGGCAAATGCTGATGGAGAGACTGGTTTGGCTTTGTAGACGGAAATAGTTTGTAATAACTTTTATTGTGTGTGGAGGTTTTGTTTGTAGCAGTGTTATTGAGGTGGTGGAATGAGAAAGTGTTGGGCAGCTATTATTACTGTTTTTCAGTCACTCCTTTCTGTGGTTCGAATTAAAAGTCTATACAATTTGGATGTTGGAGAAAATTCATTGAAATATGAAAAAAGAGGATTTTATTCCTGAATGGGAATTAACTGTTAAGAATCTTCTTGTGACACTGTAATATTCAGTGGGTTCATAATATTCAAAACACAAGGAGAAAACTTGAAACTACGTCGTCTTTATTTAGTACAGAATCAAAGTTTATGATCAGTAGCCTTGCTGAATAAGTCTCGTTTCTGTTTCAGGAATATTTATAAGCATGTGATTGTACAAGCTACATTTTAGAACAGTACAAAGGTAGCTAAAGATTTTAATAAATTAATCCCTAGGTTGAGAATAGGTAAAGAGATCTTTACTACTATATCTGTTTATAATTTGGGAGTTGTGGTGTTTGATTGAAAGTCTATGTTTATGTAGTTTTGCTCTCAAAAGAGGAGGTGACATACGATTCTGCTCTCAGAGTGTCACTTGTTCTATTTGTTTGAGAGGCATATGCACAAGAATTTTATGACTGTTAGTAGTATCAGCTTTTTTGTTTTCAGTGGCAGCTGGGGAAAATCAATTCAAATTTGGTTTTGCCTTAATAGTAGGATACAGAGCCTCCCGCTAAGATCTCCATTTAAAGAGAAGGCTCACCAAAGTAAGAGAAAGTTTTTGGTTTTCTTTCCAAGGGGCAGAGCACGTGGCAGAGCAAGAAACCCAGAGATTCCCATTCTCAGGAGGGAGTCTGTGTCACTGAATTGTGCTGTCCATGCAGATGGGATATGCTAAGGGCATGCTCACCTCCAGCATCGCATCTGTGTCTGACATCCATGGCACTCGTTTCTTTGCCCTGTTGGCACAACACAGATTTCTCAGTTCAATCACTGGTGGCAAGTTTAGATTGCAACTACCCCTGTAAAGTCTCCAGCAGCCACACTGCCATTTTTTTCTCTGGAAATTATTCCAGCTTGAAACAAAGGTGAGCTCAGGCAGTGGCCTTGCTCCTCCGTGGTGGGGGATGTTGCACTGTGCACCACTGGCCATACTTGGAGCAAATCTCAGGTCTAGCATGACCAGTGTCCTCAAGGACCTGCATTTCCCACTGGTGCCCAAGTTATTTCTGTGATCCAGGCAGTGCTGCTGCACTTCAAAGCAGCTGTCCCCTTTGCTTGGACCTTCTGTCCCCTTGGCTCTCACTGGCACCTGAACTTACTGCTGATAGTCATGGTGCCCATGTATCTTCTGTTGGGCCATGGTTTTGGCAGCATATAATATCCCTGTTTTTTCAAGTAACTGTGTTCAGTTGGTGTGTTAAAGCAGGGCTTTGCAGGAGAAAAGATCATCTTCCAGGCAATGCAGGGGAAGGAGGGAACATGCTAAGGCCGTCCTCTGCTACAGCATGGCATGGAAGGCAGGTGCAAAACTGTGTAGTAGCATCACAGAGCTGGCAGCTTCATCCCCTTTTCTGTGCTTTTTCCTAGGAAGTGATGATGTGCTGGCAAGACCTGTGTGCACTGCTAACTCTCCTACTACAACCCCCATATCTTTTGGGTTTGTGTACAGCCTATGTTCTTCTTTCTAAATTGTCACCACCACGTCCAAAGCTTCATCTCAGGGTTAGCCCTGTCTGCAGTTGTTCTGTCCTTGTTCCTCAGTTCAGTATGGTTTAAGTTTTTTGTGGTCTGGAGCAATCCAGGATCTAACATACAGGATGCCCTGTAACAGTGAAAGGGCTCTGCTTCACTCCCTCGTTCCTCTCAGAGTCTAGCTATAAACGTCTCAGGAGGAGGAAGCTCACTTTGCCATTGTATAGCCTGTAATCAGCTCATGGACTTCAACAGAATCAAAATCTCCAAGAGTTCCATCATCCCACCTTCTTGTAAAACACCACCAATCATGTCTGCCTCGAGTGCATCAGCTAGTGCTTGTCCTGAGTAGCAAAGTGCCAAGTTCAAGAATTACAGGGTAAATCTTCAGCTCTGATGAGAAGTTCAGATAGCAAGATTGCAGTGCTTAACAAACTTGATGTAAGTCTCTGAAGGACAGGTTTTCCTGTGTGGAAAATTAGGACCTTTCTTTCTCAGGGACCTGTATGAATTTTTGCCACAGCAGCAGTGAGAAGGTTGTCCTGTTAGCTGGCATCTCCCATGGTAGCCATGTTAGCCCTTCTGCACATCACAAACATCCCTGATAGGAGAACACTAGGATGAAGAAATACTGGCACTTCACAATCCTTGACGTTAACGCTTCAAACACACTGACATGCAGTAATCATTCTTAACTGTTTTGTCAACAAATAATCCCTAGGCTTGTTTCCCTGAGAGCAGTGAATAAGTCGGGCTGATAAAGAAGCCATTATTTCTTCTCCCCAGAAGACGTCTGCAATGCAAAGCCATAACCTGCTTAAGCATTCACTGTGCTGAAAGGGAACAGCTACAGCCTAATTCTGTGCTTTAATTCGCTGGTGGTGAGGTGGGGATTTATATCTGCACAGAACCTTGTTTGTTCCAGTGGCTGTTTTTTGGGCTTTGGCCTGTTAATGAGAAAGAATTTTTTCAGCAAATAACATAGGGGGACAGTGCAGAGAAAGCTCTTTTCCTGGCTGATACTGGGATGAATTAGCAGAAAGAGTTTGGCCATGGGCCCTCCTGCATGAAAACAAGTGTCTCAGCTACTGGGGTACTTGGACAGCCATGTACAATCCTGGCATTTATGCCCCTGCTGTGGAGCCAGCACATGGCAGAAAAATGGAGTGGCTGCTGCTCCCTGAAATACAGGAATATTTGTTTGGCTGGTTTGCTTTTTTTCCCAATGTTTGGCTGAAAGCAGGAGCTGTCTGTGCATGGTGCAGATCTGCCATAGCCCCTGTGCTCTCTGCATAACCTCTCCCTTTTTCAAAGGGCAGCAAGGACGTTCTCCCTGTCTTTAAGCAGAGCTTCTAGCCTGTGGTCTTGCTGTTCCCAATAGTCTCTGTTCACCAAAGGTTTTAGCTGTCACACACTGAAAGGAAAACACATGCCAGCACATCTGGAGATACCCGTGCTCTTGGAAAACATGTTTTTTTGCACTGGGAAGCAGTTGCTGACATTGCAGTCCTTTCCTGGAGATGCCATCTGAATAAAATGGTAAAGCTTGGGGTAGCAATGTTCCTCCAGTGGCACTTTCAACAGCTGTCGCGTCACAGCTCTCTGTACCCAGAGAGCTTTTTATTGTAAGTAGAATGGCAGTTTAAAGGGGGTTGGGCTTGGTTTGATTGTCCTTTTTCTGTTTCTGGTTTCTCCAGCTGGCTTGTCTGCAGTCCTTTTTTCTCTTGGAAGTCCATTACTGTGTTTAGTGATAGCTCTGCTTGGGTAGCTTTCAGATGAAATGCCATCCATCCAGCCTGTGATTTTACAGCACTTCTCTAATTGCACAGTACAGTGAGAAATGTAGAACTTACACTGTTCGTCAACCACCATTATCTCTACAAGCCTAATGAAGAGCCCATCCAGTGCCATCTATGGTCCATTTGCGTGGAGGTGAGAGATGGCCACAGTTTACCCTTGGGTATTGGTTTGTTTCAGTATCTCTTGAATTCATTGAAATGAAGCTGAACTGTTTGATAGTGACCTGCCCAGAGTCATGAACACTGGGGCCTGGCTATGTGCTTTGCGAAAATAGGCTCTTCTGTACTATTATTTCTGTGGCAAGATAGGAATCTTGTGGACCTAGAGGGCAACAAATTCTACCTTTTGAGTTTGTACCCTATTCGACCTATATATGGTGGAAAGGCAAGTCTCCTTTTTTGAGACCACTTAGAGAGCAGTGAATGGAGTTTTGAAGACTTCTTCCTCCATTATGGGGAGAACCCATGCCTGTGGCTGCCCCAGCCTGGTCTCCTCTGTGAGCTTGGCAGCTGCTGATTTGCTTCACGAACATCTGCATAAATGGGGTCTGGAACAGTCTGCCACCCAGGGGAAGCTGTCCTGAAGATGGAAGATTGTAAAGCAACATGTTGCTAACATTTTCAAGGTGAGGTCACTGTCTTCCCAGCCTTGGCACTTGCTTGGTGTCCCTTGTGCACTATCTTTCATGTAGGCATTGAACTTCAAAGGTATCAGAGAAGGGGAAAAGAAATAAAATGCTGGGGGAAAAGGGAGGAGTGAATCACTGTGACTTTCAAGTTGGTAAACATGCATATTCTAGTTTCAGGGAAATTTGCGTTAAGGGAAACACATCACCTTCAAGTACTCTGATCTTTGTCCTAGAATTGGCAAGCCCATTTCATGTCAGTCACTGCAGTCAGCAGACCATAGGTCTGGATTGGAACCAGTGAGGAAAGGCCATTTCATTTCAGTACTGAAGCAGCACTGGAAATGTCCTTCTCAGGTGCAGATCCCCTGGGTGAACATGTAGCAAGACTTGCTACCTCCCCACACTGAGGTTCATCTGCAAGATGGACGTGACAGTCCTTCCTTAAACCTTCTTTGGATGCCTGACATGGCTAGGATCTTCTCTGAGGCCAGAAATCCATTCATTTACATGTTTTCCAGAAGGAGGAGGCTCCTAGTCTCAGTTCATACTTTGCAGTAAATTGCCCAGTACAGTAAGAATAATTGAATTATTTGAAAAATCTCAGCTAGTTAGAGTGGCAGAGAAATTTTCATTTTAATAAAAAAAGGATAAAAAGAAAAAAACCATCTTGTTGGCAATGCTTTGTTTTGATAACCATCATCCTCAGACAGCCTGTTCCCTGTCTGACCTTGGATTCAGGACCATCATATGCTTTAGTACCACATTGAGTTCCTGTTTCAATAACATCAAAATGGCAAATTTGTTTCACTGTCCTCTCTCTCATCCTATATATAAAACAGGGAAGAAACCAGCATATAAATAAGTCCAAGCACAGAACCCATCTAGCTAGGAGCAATTTTTAACTTTATTTGAAGATACAGAGGGAAACAAGCTAATAATTACATGTTGTTTTTTGAATATTGCTTCTATAACTATCTCTCCTTTAATTTTTTATTGCCCAGTGACTAGGCCTTTGTATCTCAGGCACAGTGGCATAATTTGCTTGCTGACATTTATAGTGCTAGTTTCCTCCCCCGGACAGCCAGAAGAGCCTGTGGTTGCCAGGCAGAACATGTTTTTCTCTACTAAACACGTGTACAGTCACTCTCTTTTGAACCTCTGCATTGGCTAGACTACGCTGTGTCTGGGGTTTTTGTTTTTTTTTAAGTAATGTGGTATTAATGACCTAAATTCAAATTAAAACATGGGGATTTGACTATTGCCTACTTATGAATATATGCTTGCTTGGGGAGGTTTTCCCTGCAATGCATGTCTGTTTTTACAGATCAACAAATATTTTTGGGGTCTGTGATTACATGGAATTACTGCCCTCTCCCAAGAGGCAGTAGGATTTGGTAGTTAAAGCTTTTGGGGGAAGGGAGGGAAGAATGAGAAATATGTAATATTCCAAGGTCTGGTTTGTGTCACCTGGGGAAAGGAGCATTTCAGCTTCTTCTCAGAGCTTGTATGTGCGTGGGTTTGCAAATCTTGACAGCATGTAGTATTCCTTATGCTTGTAACCTGCCACATAAAGTCTTTTGGTTCGGTTTCTCTGCTTGCTCCTATTTAAAGAAATACTGCATAAATAATACATATTTTTCACTGTTTTCTCCAGCAGAGGGGTGTGTATTGATACCTATTTTTGTTTCACAGCCTGTGGGTGAGAAAGCCCAGACTTCTCTTCCTGAACCACTTGAGTGGCCATGATTTCCTCCTTTAAATTTATTACCTCTTGTCTGCTTCCTAGCACTTCCAAAGTCCAAGGTAGATGAGCAGATAGATAGCAGGGCTCATTCTTATTAACCCCTCTCATAAATGCAGGACCTACAGAGCTCTCTGGCTGAAAAGATGGAACAATTCACTGAAATTTTAGGTTGCTCTCTAAGAGCAAGATGCAGCTCAACAGAGAAGTAGCAGCCCTTATTTCATTAGAGAGCATTTGACCATCTGCTTGCTGTTCCACTGGCGCATTTCTGGGTTTTTTTTCTGAAAGGTGGGCTTAAGCAGAGAGGGTAGCTTGTCTTGTTTGTACTGGAGCTGGCTGTATTCCACCATGGCTAAGTGCACCCCATGGCAAGGCTGAATACAACTCTGTAAGACCTTTTAAAGCATTTATATATTGTTAGTGCTGGTAAAACTGTAATTTGTCATCTTTCCCTGCTTTTGACGTGAATTTTATATGGAGCTCCCTGCGAGAGATGGGGAAGTGTGGTTGCCCACCCACAACAGGTTGAGAAGTGAAGCACAGGGAAAGCTGTGATACAAGAAATCAGTGATACAAGCAGGAAATTAAACTGTTTTCCCACAGCTGAAAGCATTCAACCACCAGTTCCCAAACTTTGCTAATTGGGAACCTACTTGAAGTTTAAGCCATACTTTTCTCGAGTTCATGACCTGGATGAGGAACTGGATTTTCTCCACCTTGGCATCTCATTAATGCTGTGACCTCAGTCTAGAAATGGAGGCTCCAATAACCTTTGAAAAAAACCAGTCGGACATCATCTGCCAACAGAGAAAACATCTCTTTCATAGTAATCCATGGCAAAATGCCAGTGCATGGCACTCCCCAGGGTTGGTCTCTGAGCAGATTTGCCAGGTGTTCTCATCAGAGCAGGAGATGCCTCAGGTTTCCCAAGGATCAGTAGTCATTCATCGAGGTGAGAAAATTTCTGTTCCTGGCAGGCTTGGAGGATTCTCTTAATCAGGTGAGATTGGAAAGCCAAACAAACTTAGATCTGTCTTTACCCAGCCAGAGGCTCTCAGGCAGAGGTGGCACATTTTGTGCCCAAAAACTTGACCAGCTTTTTCTCCTGGTGCCAGCGATCAAGTTTTCCCAGCTTTCTGCCTGCCTTGGTACAAAGTCTCCAGAGATAACGATGGATAAAGGGTAGCTCTCATAATGCTAGTGCAATGTGTCTGGTTGTTTGGTCGAGGGGATGTTCCTTCCTTTGCATGCAGTATTAAGCTAATGATGAAACACTGGTCAACCATCATCTTCAGGCTTTTGGCCTGACAGTCACAGTCTGTCTTGAGTTTGTGGAAGGGCTGCCCCGTGGGCAGGGAGCCATTCTCAAGTGAGCAGTTTTGCTGCTGTGATCACAAGGGGAAGGTACAGGGAGCCAGAGCACCATGGTGGAGTTCCCAAGACTTCTGCAGGCTTTTCTGCTTGACCTTGGACAAGTCTCTCAGTGTCTCTCTCAGTTTCCTCATCTGAAAAATTGGGATAATCCTATGAAATCACCTCATAACAGGCCTTGTAAAGATTACTTAGTATAACATGTGGAAATGCTTTGATAATGTAACTGCCAAGGGTCATGATAAATAATAATAATTGAGGTAGCTTCTGTCCCCCAGGATTCCCTTTTGCAGTGGATGCACTTGCAGCCTGCAGAATAAATGCTCTCTGTAGTGGAACAGATTGAAGATTATGGCGGGAAAAAATACCCTTTATGAGAAAAGTTACATAATCTTTTAAAAATTTTCTATCTTAGCATTTAATCTTGCATAGGATTAAGACACACAACATCAAGGGTACAATCTTACAGTTAGGAATTTAGTGGCTCCATCTTCGAGTCTTGTTTAAAATGTAATTAGTGGCTCTTCTCTGTCGGTCCAGTGAAATGTTGTCTGAAATACTGTCTTTAAAAAAAAAAAGGGATTTCTTGTGCTCTTTTGTTTGAAAATACAGAAGGAAATGGAATTGTGAGTCCAACTGCATTGCTTCTTTTTTTGATGTTCTTTTATTTGTGTTTTTGGTTGCTCAGTGGAACGCACTGCCTGTGTCCCCTTGCTGGCAGCAACCAGGCCCAGCAGCTTTGCCTTTGACTGTCTGGGCTATGTCCTCCCCACCCCTGGCTTGCAGAGTCTGTGAGCAAAGCCTTTGCCAAGAGTTTTTGAAACATAGGGAAAGTTTTATCAGGAAGTGGGAAATCTGCTGATTTCTGTAGTTCCTGTTACTTGACTGTCAGAGACAAAATCCTAAGTTCTTTCGGGCTGTGGATCGCATTTGCTCATGAAGCAATGAGTGGGTGAGGGTTGGCCATGGCAATGCTTTCTTGCCTGGGGGCAGAAAGCCATGGCTGACAGGTTGGGAAGGACCCAACTCTTGATTGTGGCACAGAGAGGGCATCAGTCTGTGAACTCGGGAGGCAATCCTGCACTGGACAGATGCACCAATAGCCCTGCTCTGAACACATCTTGAGCCACACTTTTAATCTTCATTGCTTGCCACCTAAGAAAAAAGCCAATTTCTGCTCCCTTCTTCCTTCTCATGAGCAAATGTCAACTTCTGAAAATTGGGTCTGATTTTGATTTTCCAGGTTTGCTCATTGTTAGTGGTGTGTTATCCTGTGAAGAGGAAGAAAGAGAGCAACCTGATTTCCTTAGAGCTGACCAAAGCCTAACCTGGATTTGTCTTCCTAACCCAGCTCTCCAGTGAGAGTAGACATAATGATTATTTTTGGAATCTGCCTTACCATGTTCCACATTTTTAGCCAAACATAATAATATGCTTTGGTTTTGGAGTGTATTCATACTCCCTTCACTCCCTGTGAAGTAAGAATTAATTTTTTTCTCCCACATATAAGGAAACTGATACAGAGGAGACCAAATTAATTGATTCAGGTCACGTACATGCTTAGTGGGACAGATGAGATTTTGCCTTACTTAGAAGCCCAAACTGACACCTACTTATATGTACTTCAAAATCAGGCTTTATTTGCCACTGTATTCCAAAGACCTGAATGTCTGTTCTAAGACACTACTGTAAAAGCAGTTTCCTTATGATCCTCCCAATAGTCTGTAGTGAGTCCCTCATCCCTCTGTGTCCATGGCCAGGTCGGAATTGTGCTGTCTCATTACAACAACTTCTGCATGTTGACTTTGTTGTGCAATTCCTTTTATTGCTAGGCCAGTGTCTGGCCTGGCAAGAACTTGTCTCGCTCTTAGACTCAGACTTGGGTATTAGTCTGAGTTTTTTGTTTCCCACAGCAGAAAGTAGAAAGTTAAGAAGGGAGGCCACCTGAAACAGATTTTCAAAATGGACATTTTTGTGCATTTCACATGACTGCATCAATCTCATTGGAAATGCACTTCTCCTTTTTTTTTTAGTTTTTAAAAAGTCAGTGTAAAAGTATAACCAGCTTAGTTTTTAGATTGCTGACAAAGTTTCAAGTTACAAGGATTGCCAGAGGAGAAATAGTTGAAAATGAGACAAAAGCAAGGGTTTCTGTATAAGCATTTCCTTTCATTGCTCTCTTAATGGACACTTGTATTGGAGCTCTTTCCTCAGGAGGTGCTGCTGATTTCAGTGGAGAGAAGGCTGTGCTTGAGCGTATGTATGGATTTGCAAGTTCTTCGTCTCTGAAGCACTATGGCTTCAGCCCTTCAAGAAGGACCAGTGTTTGTTATCCTATGGCCTGATTGAAAAGGATAGTTGCATGCCCTAGTTAGATGTTTAGTCCCTTGGAAAGCAGAGGAGATACTTGTCAGAGAGAGTCAGGATTTCAAAGCTGAGCTATGTGTTTGTACAGCTTCATTTAATTCCAAGTTGCCCTTGGGTTATTTAATTTCCCGACAGCTGCAAAAACAGTGTTCTCAGATAACAATGGCCTCTAATTAGGCAATGTGCCTAAAATGGTAGAATGTTTTATTTTACCATGACATTAATATTTTGCATGCAGCTTAGAGATGAGAAAGTCAAGCAAGTTGCATTTCCAACTTCCTTTGGCAGAGCTGTCTCTCTCTTGTGTTCCTCAGTGCATAATGCTGAAAGCATGCCCTCTCCTCTGCCCCTGCGCTTCAGATGCCTCTCATTGTTTTGCACTGTATTGTCAGTAAATCTGCCTTTCAGCTGGAGCCGCCTTCCAGAAATGTTTTATCAGCACAGCAGCACTGAGAGAAGTTGCATAGCTGAGGCTACAGAGCATTTCAGGGACATGCAGGCAAGAAGAAAGCAGATGAGATTTACCTGTGGCTAAGGCTTGTAGCTTCTTGGGGGTTGTATTACACTGCGAAGCTGCCCATATGTTGCTTTTATGGCTCATGCACTTAGTACACGATCAGGCAGTGATAGAAGTAAACATGCAAGTCAACTATTCTTCCAAATCATTTATTCAATTAGAAAAGGGTGTTAGCATCAGGTTATGTTAATTAGATCCTGCAAATGATTTGTGCTTGTGGCAGCTTTATGCATTGGGCTGTATGAATTGCTGATCTCTGAATTCCCTCCTGTGACAGCAAAAAGTGGCTGTTGGGGAGTCTGTCCCCTCCTTTAATTCTTAGATTTCCCTTGAAGTCTTGAATCTAAAAGAAAATAGGTAATTTTTTTTTAATCTGCGGTTTGGCTCCCTATTTTAATTCCTTTCCAGAGCTCAAAATTCTGACAGTTACTATACCATTCCTCATCATTGCACAGCTTTAAGTTCATGTTTAAGATCCTGTTCATACAACCATGTTGCAAAACTGCACTTCTGATATATCAGATGCATACTTAAAAGTTCTGCAACTTTAATGAGGTTTTGCTAACCTGCAGTCAGAGTTTTATCACTGCCTTTCAGATGAGCTCTCTGTATCATGTCCTGTACCACTGACCAGGGGGCTCTTTGAAAGGTTTCTGTAGGGATTCTGTATAGCCATTTGCTTTTAGGTGACTGATCCTGCTCATACACTGGAATACAATGAGAGTTTACTGCATCAAATGCAGTGTAAATAACAATGAAAACTTATTGTCTGTATTAATCTGGCCTTACCCAGTTCTGTTGAGATGCTGTCTGTTTCAAGGAGCTGTGGATGTTGGCTCAGATTGGCTTGTGGCTATGTGAGCAGTGCCCATAGATTGGCCAGGATAGGAGATGAGCAGGAAGTTTTTATTCTTCCTTCCCCACCACAGTTCCCTGTCAGTCAGTAACTGAGGGATTCCTAAATTACAGGTTGAATCCACATTACCATATTTAATAGCTATCAGTATACCAATCCATTGCAAAGTTGTCTAAACCTCTTATGAAGCCTCTTCATTCTTTCAGTCTCCAAGACATCCTCTGTGAGCACTCCTGGTAATTTCATTGGGTTTTGGGTGTTGTCTGTTTACACTGTAGCATGATGATGCCTGTGGTCTTACTGAGTTCTCCTCTTAACAGTTCTTAAAGGTCTTTGAACATCAACTTGTTGTTTCTGAAAGAACTGTCCACAGTATCTCCAAGACTCTGAGGAAAGAGGATGAACAGCCTTAATAAAAATATAAAATAACATAGGTCATGCCAGGTTATCCTGCAAATGTTCCTCCATTGAGAACTGACTGCTTATTGGTGTTTTTCTTAAAAGTCCACCAGAGGACAACTATATTATAGCTATAGTACTCTTAACAGAAAAAAATCTGGTTGATTTTCTCATGATAGAGAAAAAAATTTCTAAAATAAGAACACTTTATACCCAGAAGACAAATCAAAAGAGTCACAATATATTTGGGTTCATACCTCCCTCTCTCTTTCCCCCTCCCTCTCTCTCTGAATATGCATATCAGTTTCAATCCCAAAATACATAAATCCTAAATCCTGGCTCTGGTAACTAAGTTGGGTGTAAGATGCAATGTGCAGTGGTTAACTTCCTTCAGAGCAGCATAAAGACTCAAGTTTATTTTCCACCATAATACTTCTCTGAGCTTTTTGCAGACCATCTAGGCCAGTGGTAAACATGTGCCCAGTTTTGCTTGTCCATTTTTCTTTTGGGTTTGCTCTCTCTGAGATTTCCATCCTCGTGTTCTTCCAAAATATTCTCATGTTTCTTTTACAAGATTTACCAACCCCTCTTCAGTTCCAACTTCCCTACTTCCACATTTATTGAATTTTTGTAGTCACAATCTGCATTTAATGTTTGAGTTGGTTTTGGAGTACCTGAAATTGAAGAGTTACATAAGATGTTAGAGGTGACTTCAAGGGCTGGAGGTGTCAGCAGCACTGGCCTTGTAGCTGACAAGCCCCTGGAGGGTCCCCAAAAACCTGATTTCTTTATCTTTGTGTCTTTCACATTGCTGACCAGATTGCACGCACTAAATAATTTTTACTCTCTGGAGCCCTGCTGAAGTAATTGTGTCTGTGAGGTATTTATTTCACTGTTGTTCTTCTCTTCTGCATCCCGGGGCTTGGTTAAGATGTTTATTTTCTGAAACGCTTTCAGCTGAACTTGTGTAATTAAGAGTTACCAATTTAAATGTATATAAGTATATATTTATAAAGCCTGTGTATGTATGTGTATATACCTGTATATGTATATATTTATTCAGGGATGTAGAAGAAAACCTGTATTTAAACTCTAGCTTAAAACTGAAAAGTATATTGGATTTTCAGTGTGTCTCCCAAGAGCACCTGCTAGGACTCAGTGGTCCAGGACCAAACGAATTTTTTTTTGTAGTTGGTGAATTAAATAGGCAGCTCACATATGGACACTGACATCCATAACTAAGAGCAGCCCAGCAGAGCAGGAGATCCTCAGGAGCTGGATGGCAGGTTGTGTCCTGACCTCTTGAGTACAGCTGTCCTACAGCTGAAATCCTCAGAGAGATGAGGTTTCAGTTTTGGTGAATTAGGTGGTTTATTTTATTTCTTTTAAAAATTTAGAATTGAGCCTTTGGAGATGTGAGATGAGGATTTCTGTGGGTCATCATGTGGATAAAGCCTCTGGTGTATGTCTGTTTGTGCATGTTAGCAGAGTGCCTCAGTGTTTCAGATTGTGTCAGTCACTGAATCTCAGTCCCTCCCCAGCTGCTTTAAACAGCTCTCTCCAGTTGAAAAGTTCCTGAAAGGAAATTTAGTAGGAAAAAAGAGCCTGTTCTCTAGAGATTCCCATGGTTTAGAGTGGTATAGTTTTGATGGGCTCCTCTAGGTAGGGACAATTTTATTGTCAGTTTTAATTAGTTGGGCTCCAGACATAGGGTACAGCCTGCTTCCTTGTTTGAAAAGGGAAAGGTGATGCTGTAAAAGCACTCAGTGGGAAAAGAGTTAAATTCTGCTTTTCCTCTGCTGCTTTCCATGGTTTTTAATTTTTTGTGGGTTTTTTTTTTTTTTCTTCCAGTGAGCTCAAGGCAGCTGGTCTCTGGTCCATGACCAGGTCTCCCAGCCTCTGCCACGGCATAAAGAATGACACTCATATGGTCCCGGAAGCAAAAATCTGAAAGACTTCAGTGTTTAGCAAGTACTTTTTTCCAAGCAGCTATTGCAGCTTGAAGGTTCTAGGTGGCAAGAAAGGTTTGAATTAAAATGCAGAAGGTCCTTATTGCCAAGGTGAGCAGAAAGTACCCAATGTGACCAATTTCCCATATAGAAAAGGTCTCCCTTACTGACCTGTGTATGACTAAGTGAACAGTGTTTCTGTTGCTGAATCGTAACAACAATATAATTTCTGCAGTGCACAGATGTGCAATAATGTATTGGGTTTTTTCTCCCAGCTTCTTTCTTCAATTCTTAACAGTTTGGCTTCTCGTGGATTAGAGAGTAAGGTTGATTTGGCCTTTTTCAATTGAGGCGAGTAAAACAAGGCATCCCCTTGTCAGTATAAGTCTAATTTGACCAGCTCTTCTCTAGTTGGAGAAGAGCTGGAGTCACTGATGTACTTTGGGTGGGTAGCATGACCACCAAAACATATCGAGCATAGCAATGTGGGGAGCACTCTATAAGGAGAAGGACCTTGTACTCAGAAATGCCAGAGAGAAATTGGGTAGAAAATTCTGTCAACTAATGGTTTGAAAAATACTCTGCAAAGGCTGTTTTCTATCCTTACTTCTAATTACATCCTTAACATTAATAGCCTGAAGAACTGGAGAATCACACACACTAATGTCACAGTTCACTTGGAGCAATTTGTTTTGTAGGATAATGAACTGTGTCAGCAAAAATTTAACATTTGCTGTAGGTGGGGCTGACAGTACAGCCTTCTGGTAACTTTGCCAGCGTTTTGCAGTAAAATGCCCATGGTCTTGGCTTGACTCTCTGCAAGATTTGGTAACCTGAGGGGGAGGTTCTCTATGCCATGACTTCTTTCAATTATTTTTTATTTTGTTTAAGGCATTCTCTGGAGCAGCTTGGATACTGCAAAATATTGATGACTTCTTCTTTGAAGAGCTCTAGTCCTCTCATGTCTTGGCAGGGGAGGTATCTTTGCATGAGAAGGTACCTTCACCATTAAAGCCATTCAGCCCAGGTGTGGGTTTGTGCACCCTAGAGTTTTTCAGCTACAGTGTCAGAAGTGGTGGGGTTTTGCAGTCCATAGGGCAGCTCATGCTTAGAGAGGATGCTGTACTCCTTGGTTGTGGGTGAGGCCTTAGCGGTGCAGTGGGTAGCAGGGACCCCAGGGAGTGTGCAAGAGCAAGGGAGGTTTCTGGCCCTGCTGTTACAAATAAAATGCAGAGGAAGAAGCAGAATAAAGGTCTAATAGTGAGTCTGAGATTGTAAGGAAGAGATCTTTGAATGAGAGCGGCAGTGATGAGATAAGGACAGGCTGGCTGGGTGGGGGAATAGACCTAGTGTCAGGGAAGATAGAGTACAGGACCAGCAGGGAGGACAAGAAGAGATGAAAAATAGTAAAGATGGACATAGGAACAAGGAGAATGGGAGAGAAGAATGGGGATTGAGTTGTAGAGGGTGACCAGGGTAGGGGGGTGGGAGAGGGGAAGAGAAGAAAGAGAAGCAGGCCAGTTGGTGTTGGGTTTGTGGATGAGCAGAAGTTGGCCACCCAGAACACTCTCTCCTTCCACTTCCCAGGAAGACACTTCATGGCAGCAAGTACTTACCAGGCAGCAAGGGTTGTCTTTCACTCCACACCAGCTCAGGACAGTGGAGAAGGCCAGGTATGGTTGCAGTGCAAGGGGCAGCAGGATGGGCTGGCTCCAGAGCAGGAGCACGTGCAGCAGGAGATGAAGCGCTGATACAATTGCTGTTTTTCAGCAGCTTTCAGTGCCCAAGCTGGTAGTCATACTGGTTTTGTTTCTGAGCATTTTGCTTAACTATTATTAAAATGTCTGGGGTTATTAAAGCCTGATACCAAAACTCCGTTGGGCTTGTGTATGCTTCATGCATTCAATTGCATCTTTACAGGCAGCTGCTTTGAGATCCATTACCTGAGTGCCAAGAGCTCCTGTGCTGGGGTGGCAACTGGCTCCATGGTCGATGTGGCTGGGGCTGCAGACAGCCCCATCCTTCCCGCTGAGGGAAGCTGGAGACTAAATAAAGCAAACGGCAGGAATAGAAATATTGGTTTCATGGTAAATAGGATTGTCTCCCTGTCTGTGACAACCTCGTTTGGCAGCCTCCCACTTCCAGAGCACATTCCTGGCTGTAATGGGCTGTGCAGTAAATTGACCCTGTGGAGAAACTCTGTAGACAATGTCCAGCTATATTGAGAAGAATCACCTTTTTCATTAAGAGCACATGTATTAGGAAGTTATAAAAGCTTAATAAATGACAGATAAGTAGTTAATCGGTTGTTAACTGTAGTGCGGATTGGTTTTACCTGTTTGAAGGGCTATCTCTGCCACATATGGGAGAGATGAGGCTGCACAACCCAGAGTTTAGTGTTTTCTTGCTCTCTTTCATCTTCAGGATCAGTTGGAAGTCCCGGGAGTGGAGAATCATCTCTGACTGTGTCTGGTTCAGAAGAAGTCCAGATTTGTTTACCCTAAGGAAGAGGTCATGCGAGTCCAGCACAGACACAACAGCTTTGTTCAGTGGGATGCTTCTCTTCTGTGCTTTCTTTCACACCATGCTGTCCCATGTTATTTCACAACAACAGTGGGGCACAGCAGAGCTGAAGAAGCATGATATCCTTTTATTTTTAGGATCCAAGATTTGTAGGTCCAATTCTGATTCTTACAAATTAGAGTTTAGCTGTGTTAGGGCAGCACTTCGGGAACAGAGTCGGGGAGGACAGCCTGAAGGCGAGAGTCTGAGGTGAAGGCATGCTGAGCTGCGAGGTTGCTGGTGGGGCTCTATGCCTGTCTCTCCACAGACTGACCAGCTCGGAAGGAGATGTGAAGCTGGGGAGTAGGGTTTTAGTCTGCATCACTTTGTAAGCCTCCTTTCTCTGGGACATCCACCATCTCTCAGTCAGTTCTTTCAGAACTTGTGTTTATCTGAAGATGTCAGTTTTACTGCTTTTCTCAAGAGCTTGTGCTGAGTTTCTGCTAAGCCCTGTCATGGGACCTACTTTTGGTTTTGATTGCCTGCAATGTACAGCAAAGTTCCCCTTTGCACTTCTTGGATTGTGACTGCAGAGATGAATTTAAGCTATTCTTGTCTGTACTTACCTTCTTTGCTCTCTTAACATTTCTCATGCTGTGAAAGCAGCCAGAATACATTTTTGCTTACGTCTGTTGTCTCTTTGTATTAGATGGAAATGTAAACTTGTGAGGCAAGAAACATCTTTTGGAAAGAAGTGCAGGGCCCTTTGACGAACTGCTGTCGCTGCTTCGTTTGGACAAAGTGATCAGTAAAAACTTAGATTCAAAACTTAAATCATGCAAGCATTTAAAACCAAACTGCACGTTAAATCAACTGACTCCCAGCTGGTGAGGCACACTGAAAATCCTGGTGGCTGTTTTACTGCTTGCTCTCTTGTTTTTCTAATTAGCACCTCAGCTTCCTATGGGAAATGGAAACCCTTTCCCTAACAGGTGTGCCCTGCAGGGTGGGCAGATAGACGCAAAGCCACAGTGCTTCTGGCTCAGGAATCTGTCCTCCCAGCCACCCTCTGGGCTGTGCCTTGTTTTGCTTGAGGATCTCCATAAGTTACAGAAGTGAATGTGGGGTTCAACCCCCACCGTCACTTTGAGGAAGGAAGCGGTGGCTCTGACCGAACAGAAGAGTGAGTTTGCTGCCTGTTCCCAGCCAAGCAGTTGTTGGTTCACTGGGCTCCATCTGGATGCAAAGTCCATGGGAGCAGCACCGGGCAGCGCTTTCCCAGAGTCCCTGTGCTGGGGGACTTTTATACCCTTTAAGTGGTTATTGCTTTGGCAGAGTTTAGATGAGCACTGTTTACCCATTTTCTTTCATACAGACCAATGTGAAAAACCTTTTAACTGGCATTATTTTCCATACTCTTAGAGAATGGTTTTGGGTTGGAAGGAACAGATCACCTTGTTCATTTTTTTCTCTGTATTTTTAAACATTTGCATTTCTGTTGATGAGGGTTTGCAAATATCTCTTGCTGCATCTCAGGAGAGAGTAAACACTGTTCTTTTCTTATAAATAATGATTTATTCCCCCTAATTTGAATGGAAAGCAACACTTTACTAATCTTTTAAGACTATCAGCTTAATTCTGTGTTTGTTACCAGTGTAACCTCATGTCCCTGTAGCATGCTGGGCGATTTACAAGCTGAGAGAAGTTAATACATACTGTGCTCAGCACAAGTAGGCAGGGACCACTAGGTTGATGAGATATCAGCTCTCCTTACCTAGCCCAGGCAGGTTTCAGTATACCTCGAGTTGCAGGTGACATTAATGCAGTCTGAGAGATGCTTGTAGAAGCTTGTGTCACGGACTGTGCAATATATGTAATCAATAGGCTATTAAAGAGGCAGCAGGCTCTGTATCACTGGGTGATTTCAAATAATGCATTAAATAGAACAGGGAATGATCTATAGACTGATTGTATTTTGCCTGAAGATCTTTCAACCCTGTTTTTTTTATTGTCTTCTTGGTGTATGTTACAGATGTACACAGCTCTTGTCACCAAACAAGAACAGTGATGCATTGCATATTATGTCAAGTGTAGGAAGAGATGGTTATGTCCCCAGATTCAGTTGTAAAAGCTAGGTATTAGGAGCAGGGCATATTATTCCAGTCCTAAAGACTGAGAACTGAGATCCAGTGAGATGCTTTGCAAGATAATCTGTAGTGGGGACTGATCCCAGCCCCCAAAGCTGATATTCTGTGCCCCAAATGGATCTCCTCCTTGCTGGAGCTTGTTTAAATATACATGTCAGTGAAACAGAGCTCACAAGCCTCTTTGGCTGAGTGCCCATAGCTAATCAGTAGCGATTTCACTGTGAAGTCTTTCAAAGTGTCTATTTGATTAATGATTCATATTTTGCAGATCTGAGGCTTTTTATTTTATTCTTAAATTTATTACATATTACTTATATGAGTTAAATATGTTTTAATTCCATCTTAAATACAGTGGGAAAATCTTTACGGTGAAGTTGGCTTTTTTTTGTGTGTGTGTAGCAGCAGCGTGTTTGCAGAGGCTCATGCTTGGACAAGCAGCTGGTTAGTTAGAATTTTTCACAGTCCTGTTGCACTTCCCTGAGAGTCTCTTAAAAGTGAGAAACCAAAGAGCTCTGAAACACCATGGAACTGAACCTCGGTGCATTATGCCTACAGGCCATGAGGAATAACCCTGCTGCTCTCACTGGAGAGAGGTTTGGTATGCCAGGCTGTCACAAAAGTATGTGCAGAGAGGCTGGGTGGGAATGAGAATGCATGTTTGGGTCCATTGAGATGACCTTGTAGAGTCCAGCTGGTTTCCCTGGGGCAGACTTTGAGGATGTCAGAGTGAAACCCGATTTTTACAAGTTCACACAGTCTGTATGCTGCTGCCTTCCTTTTAAATTAAACATCCTTTTCTTTTCCCCTGGCAGGAAGGCCCCCAGGCACGCTCCCATTGTGGCTGCGCTGTTTGGGGACAAGCTGTTTGCTGTGACTCTGGCACAAGTGCTGCAGCAGCAGTTGCAGTTGGCTGTTGAATAAACAGTGCCTCTCCATCTGTTCAGCTGTGGATTCCTGAGGATGCCTCTTCCACCCCTCTGCATATATGCAAGAGCAAGCTACCACTAAGTAAAGCCATGTCAAAGGGTTCATTAACAAGGGATTTAGCAGTTGTGCCATGTTTGCCTCCAGAGCTTTGATCATGAGAAGGGCACTCAGCAGCAGCGACACTGCTGCCAATATCAAGTCCCTTTATCCTAAGCACCTGGGGCTGGAGGCTCAGCAGGGAGGAGTTTTGAAATTAATTAGGATCCTTTGTCCTGAGAACCATGAACACCTGTTTCAGTTAAGTGTGTGCTTGCTATTTTCCAGTGCTGCAAGTGATTGGTTACTGTAAAATCCCTTACAGTGTCTTGTATAGTGGAGAAATCCATGACAAATGCGAGTAAACTTACTGCTTTTGATACTTGTTTCTCTTAATATTTTCAGTCCTGAATGACAAATGAGCTGTATTCTTTGTGGTTAGCATGGACCATTTGCAGAACACTGTGGAGCAGAAGCCTCATGCATCCATGTCTTCACAACTCAGATAACTTCTCAAGCCAGCTTTACCAGCACATTGCTTCTTTCTAAAGTTCATCGTTGAAGATCATAATAGCTAGGTGGCAGAAGCCCACAAAAGAACAAAGCAGTATTCCACATGTAATGATATAACTTAGTACATTAGTAAGTTTTTGTATGCTGTTCCTTCTCACCCAACTGCACTACTTTAGTCCAAATGTAGCACTGCTATGCCAGCTAATTCGGTTTTATCCCTTCTTCCTCCCCTTTCTCCTGCTTTCCTGGGTTTTTTGCTCATGTTCACAGGAGCAGCCCTGCCAGAATGTCCTTCCACTCTGGGCTGCCGTCACTGCTTTCAGAGCGCTGCTGCAGGAGTAGGATCTTCTGTGTACCACGACAGCTTTTAAAGCCAAGAAGTCTCTCTCTGAGTTGATGTAGTGCTCTCCAAGAGACTGCATTTGTGTTTTTTCCTTCTCCACTCTCCCAGGATTGTTTTTGTTCCTGTTTGTGACAGCAGTGATGGGCTCAGCGCTCTGCCTTCCCATCTAGGCAGCCCAGGGTTTAGTTTATAAATAAACCTGCTGCAAGTCAAGGGAGCATCAGTGGCATTTCCAGGTTTGGGGAGGTGGGAGAGAGAAACAACAGAAGGGAGCAGCTTGCTAGCAAAGAAGAGATTATTTGTCAGATTATGTTTTTTGCTTTTTCTGGAATCAGTTCATTTGTTTTAGAGGACCAGCGTGAGAAAGGCAGAAGTCCTGGGAGTGCTGTGTTTGTCAGGGAGGCTCTGTGTTGGGATTAGAGAAGAACAGAGAGTCCTTGCCTGAGCCTGTACGGTGACGTGGATGTGGGAACTCATGATCTGCCACTGAACTGATTTTTATTTCTGCATTCAGAGTGCCTGCTTCAGCTCTCTTTAGTTTCACAGATAGGAAATAAAGGAAAGGAAATATTTCTGGCTTTGGGAAACTTTCTTCTTTTTTCATGTAGTACATAGTTTGGAAGCAAAAGTCTTTGTTGCTCTGCCACTATGGCTCTTAAGAAGAAAAGATAAAAAATATACCAAGGAAGATTTTAAAGGAGCACCAACAGGCTGTGATCTTGTCAGCATATAAAAAAAAATCTTTAGTTTTTCCTCAGAGTCTCTTATGTAGTGCTTTCCCCCCAACCCCTTGTTTTTGTCTTCTGAGCTATCATCACTACAAGATAGAGGAAGAAAAAGGGTATTGAGAAATCTAGTGTCTGCACAGAATCACAGCCTGTCCCTTTAAACTAGAGAAGCCTTAGTGGAATTTCTATTCTGGGAATAGTTAATTCTGTTTGAGGTTGGGCAAGAGAGAAGCATTCACAGGCTTAGTAACAATATTTTTACTCCATTTGGTTTTTCTTCTAAGGATTTGCCTCCCTCATTTGATGTAAAGTACAATTATTGATCAATCCCCCACTAAGGAGAAGATTTTGAAGAAAAAGAGAGAGAGAAAGGAAAAACAAACAAAAAGCCCAAAAGGGAGTATTTGTAGCTCGAGTGCTGTTATATAATAGCCATTATGTAATGCCTGTTGGTGCCAACTAAAAATATACTGGAAGATAACTTCCAATTCATTGAAGCATTTAACTAGATTCGTCCCAGGGTTCCTGGTTCTGGATTCAACCCCTTCTGCAGATGCTGAGAAGAGCTTATAAGTCCTGTAAGCACCTGTTCTCTTACCCCTCTTCTTCGTCACTCCTGGTTTTTTTTCTTCTGGCTGTAGTTTTAGAAATGGTAAATGCCTCTTTACGTCACCTCTCTGCACACCCCACTGACCACGCCATCAGTCCACACAGCCTCTCTTTTAATGCTTTGTTCAGCTGAGCTTTAAATGTCCACAGCAGACACTGGATTTCAGGAGAAACTGAGCATGAAGTGTAGCAGGGATTAGATTTTGGACTTGCTCATGCAGCAGCCATTGAAAACCTAACAGCTTCATAGGCACTGTTTTATAGGGAGCCCTTCTCCTATAGCTGAGCTGCGGCTAAAAGTACATTGCCTTTTCCGTCCTTTCCATCCCCTCAAACTGCCAGCAGGACCTTCCACTGTACCCAAATACTTAGCCCAACTACAGTTGCAGAAATGGACATACCCCCAAGTGCCCATACCCAGCCTGGGAGAAGAGGTGTGATAAGAGACCGTGGTTTGCCCTTCCTCTCTGTAGCAAAATGTCAGTGTGGCAGTGCAGAGCCTGGAGCACTGTTCCCAGGTGGAGTGCGGGCAGCCCATGCTGAGCCATGCTGTGCGATGGAGGTGCCTTGTCCGAGGCTCGGGGGCAGTGTCAGCCTCTCTGAGGAAGGGGAGGAGACATCAACTGTGATCCTCTTGACAGGGTGGGTGTGGCAGCTGTAGTCCTCTAGAGACGAGGGGACATGACAGGCTGGTGAAAGTGAGGAACTGCAGAGAGGTGACACACAGTAGTAGTGAGCTGCAGTGCTGATAGGGACCCTGCAAGGTTTGTTAGTTTGACAAGAGAAGCTCAAATAGTCCTGCTGAACAAACTGTGAGCAATAAACCTCTATATCCACATATCCAGGATTCCAGTCAGCATAGAGCCTTACAACACTGTAAATAACATGATGTGTCGCAAAATTGTGTGAGTGCTTTAATTAAAGCCTCGTGGTATGTACTGGGAGAGGGCGAGTAGACCTGTTACGACAAGAGGTGAAGCTGGGCTGTGGCTGAAGCAACTTCACACAGAGGGGTTCAGAAAGCAGGGTTTGGATTCTCATCTTTTGCTGTAGTTGATGTAAAGCATTGCCATTTCTGTTCTTCATTATTGAGAAGTCGTGGTGCTGTTCTGTACCCAAGCACTAAGCCTATGATGTCAATATCAATGGCATAAATCTGTATTCAGGTCTGTTACTATAGTAGATACATCCTGTTAATGAGCAGTGGTCAAGGAGACTAATGCCTTCACTGAAGGAGTAACAGGTGCCATTTTAGGTGAGGAGGGATTGACTGTACCAGCCCTCCAGATCGCTGCTTCAATCCCCGGTGAGATCAGCAAGGGGTTTTGGTTTTCAGAAGAGCAAAGTTTGAGTCTGTCTTCAAGACTTAGAGAGCATTTGTTTTGCATGAATTTACCCAAGAAGTATGTTGTAATTGCATGTAAGCAATTATGTACATCATGTGATGCATTTTGCTCTTGAAGGTGCAGAAGTCATTAGTACCCACAGTAGTTATTGTTGTTGCTATTGCTTTATTACAGCAACAGAATGAAGTGTGAATGCAAATAACTCCTGGTTAAATTCAATTGCCTCTGCAGGAACAGAAACATTGACAAACTAACAAAGGGAACCAGTGGTGCTTTGTGCATGCATTGGCTCCATGTCAGCCACAATGACAAGGGCAGTTATGTTGTGTACAGTTTTAATACAGGGGAAATCCTGATAAGTAAGTAGAACTAGGATTTTACATTCTCTGTTTTTTTGTCTGCTTTTAGCTAAAGCTGCCTGCTTTCTGCCACATGAGTGTGCTTCATGTCCCGGCTCATGATTGGATGAAAGATGCCTTTCTGCTGGAAGATGCCTTTGTAGGAAGGGCAGTGGTTAGTGGGTTAAGGCAGGAGATCAGGACATGGAAATCATATCACATATGATCAGATGTCTTAACCTGGCTGTATGTTGATGTTTGTCGCTGGTAGCTGACACTGAGTCATGTGAATGCTTACTCAAAATCACAGCAAATTAGGTGGGTGATAATAGTTTAGCATTCTGGGATACAGATTTAGGACTCTAGAGCCTCAGGCCAATATGATTTGCTTTCTGTGGGGTAAAATGTTATCTACAGTGCTTATTGCTTTATTTGTATAAAAAGGGAGAGAGAGCCTATGCAAAGGGTTTTTTGCTGGCATGTGTGTGAGCAGAAACCACTCTCCATGTCCTTGTGCCTGTGTGTCAGATCCTTGGTAGCAGAGAGCTGGAGAGAAGAAATGCAAAAACTGTGGAAAAAAGGCACCAGGGGCTTTAGCGCTGCCTCACTGTCCAGCCGAGCACAGTTAGAACAGTACACTCCCTTTGGTGCACTTCCCTCGGTGACGCCAGCAGCATATTAACTGAAGATGTGGCCATAAATATTTTAGTGCCAGGAAAGAGCTGGAAGTCTGAAAAATTGAATAGGTAACAAGAGCCCCATGGGAGATGCACAGGAGCGGGCAACATGGGACAAATGCCGGCTCATCAGCTGTCCTTGGGAAGCTGGAAACGATTGCACTGAAGGTCCTCAGTCTGCACCCCCTGTGTGCCTTTAGTGGGACCAATTTGGGGAGTTCGCTCTGCTGCATCATGGTTTTGCATGCTCATGAGCAACGTGTGTTGAGAAAGCACTCATTACATTCCAAATCGGACAAGTAAACCAGGCAGTACTGTGTCAACTATATTGTTGTGTGGGATTGTTATTTAAAACAGTGTTTTATCTGGAAGCTTTGACCAGCTCTTTGACTGGAAATCAGCTGGGTTTGTTATTGTGCTTATGTTTAAATTGTGCTTTCCTTTAAATGTCTTTAGTCTGCATCTTGCATTAAAAATGCACTTAATTTTATGGCCAGAAGTTTCCCTGGCTGCTCCTCCTGTACAACTGCTTCACCACCAGATATGCCATAGCCATCAAATCGACCCCTGCAGTGACCTGCATGTCTTTAAGCATTTAAATGAGTTCTGTAAATTAAGCTTTTAGAATTAGTCATTGTAGGGTTGCAGCATCATTGGTGCATTGCCAAGGACCCCAGTTTTGTCACCATGACTACTACCGCAGGGATACTGAGAAACACGAATTGCTGGAAAGTTTATTAAACCAAAAATTCACGTGGCAGAATGTGAGTGGGTGAGTGGCACCCACTGCAGCCAGGGGAGCACCTGGTTGTTGATGCCCAGCACAGCCCGGAGGTAAACCTCCATAGGGGAGAAGATACTGTTTATCTTCCCAGGGAAAATCACCATCACATATATTTCTTGTATCATCACTTGTGCCTGTTGAATAAACGGTGTGCTTTGAGAAAGAAGGTGGGGAGGCAGTGACAGTGTGTGCTTATTCTCCTAAATGCTCTAATCCTGTGGAGATTGTCCCTTCCCGGGAAAGGCTGTCCCCACTGTGGGGTGTGAAGATGCGGGTGGGCTGATCCTGTGATAATTTGGGATGATAAAATTCCCTGGTACTGTCTAGGTCAAGATCAATGGTCATGAACTGTCATGTTTGTGAGATTTTTTTTAAACCTAAGCACTGAAAAACAGGATTCTGTGATTTGTCTCCCGTGGGAAATATACAGCACAACTCTGGTCTGCATCTTTAAATATGCTTACCTTGCGCAAAGGAAAGCTCCTGGCCCCTGTATTCACCTTCTTTTCTAGACCTTCTTCAGACGTGTGGGAATTAGGTCTTTAGAAATAGGGCTGCTGGAAACTCGTAATTGCAATCTCTTCCAGTTCTGTAACCTTCTGTCATTTAAAAACCCATGCCCGTAGCTCTCCTCCCCGTCCCCCCAGTGTCTTCTAGGACATGCAACATGTGTACGTGAGTTTGCTTGGGAGCTTCTGAAGAGAAAGGGCATTTGGTAGCATCATTTGGTGTGTTTTTCTCCATACTGTTGATATTTGTGGCTTTGTCTCCTGTCCTCTGGCACATGTCCTGGACTCTCCTACTGAATCTTTCAACAAGACAGTGCCATAAATCATCAGTTTACTGATACCTAATGGAAGAAGGGTCCATGTTTTGAAATGTCTTTTACAGTCCTTGGCAGGAGAAGAATTCCAGGCAATGGTTCTTAGTTCCTCATCAGCTCTGTGGGCACTTTCTCCTGCCCAGAGCAGGTGTGCTGATAAAGTGGCTTCCCAGCACTGTGCTTAGTACCAGGCAGGAGCAGAGCCCATTTTCAGAGGACTTTCCTGCTCTGCATGAATCTACCTTTCCCATCTCACCCCATCCCTGCCCTCTCTGCAGGACCTCCTTGCAGGTCTTGTGGCTGACTGTCTCTGTAAGGCTGGCTGCCATCTTGGAATGTGGGATCCTCCCTGTGCTATTCCGCCAGCTCTGGGCTGCCAGCTTCCCATCTTGACCTGAAGGCCTGAGTGGGTTTTTTGTTTTTGAAAGAGATTCTTTGAATTCGAAACATAGCAAATTCCTGGTGGAGGCAGCTGATGGATTATGCTCTGCAAGGGCTCTGTGCCTGGGACTTGCTCTTCTGTGGCCCTTCCCTGACCTTCTGGCAACTGTGCAAAAAACCTCTGTTGTGGGTTACAGACCAAAAATACATTACTAGAATGAACCAACCTGCTGGGGTCAAAAAGGTAACAAAGGCTTCTTAAGCCAGCTCACACATGTGGCCTGAAGACACACTGGCTGTCCTACTGGCCTGCTACTCCCTAAGATTGGGACCAGTTGGGAGGAGAGAGCATAGCTATGTGCTTATGTGTTCTGTAGAGGAACATGACTAGTGATGCATGCAAGTACATTACATGTTTGTGTGCTAGTAGGCCAGCATAACTCTACTGCTTCCTCAGTTTGGAGGTTTCCCACTTAAATCGTTATGGTTTCCCTCTTATGTATTGTTTTTACCTTTAATTTCCCACAAATGGGCCATCAGGGAGTTCTCCTACCACTCTCCTAAAGGTTTCCTTCCCCGGAACAAAACTGCTTTTGCAGCGGATTTTCACTTACTTATGCAATAAAGTGCTTGTTCAAGGTCTGTGTGGGTGACTAAGTGCTATTTTGCTTTCCAGTGTCAATCCCTTTCCATATTTGTATTTGTCTTGACTGTTCTAGAGAAGTAGAGGAAAAATACGTTTTTACTTCCAAACCATCTCAATGTAAGTGAATCTTGTGCCTGTTTCTTCCGAGGCTGTTTGCACTGATCCAATGGTTAAGGGAGTGGAAATAAAGAAGTAAAATCCTGAGCTATCATAATCCTGTTTGGGTGAACTGGCTGCCTCCAAAGTATGCAGCCTTGCGTGGAAAGCAACTCACTTTTAATTACTACTAATGCTGCTGTTACAGTAGCACTTAGCGCTGGATTGAGAGCCTGGCTGTCTCAGGAACACCAATGTTATCCATAGGCAAATGAGATGTGCACACATGCAGAGCATGTGCCTCTCCACTTGGCTGGGTTCAACCAAGTTTGCTGGAGTCAGAGGAAAAATTCTCAAGGATCTGTTTTCTGCCCTTAATTGTGCAGATGGGCAAGTGGAAAATGGGAGAGGTATTGTGTCCCTGTTCACCCTTTCCTGCTCCAGGAAAAAGGTCCTCTATTATACATCAAGGGGACTAGGCTTCCTCACATGCATTGCTCCCATTGCATCATGCTCCAGACAGCAGTTGCCTAGGGAAGGAGAGCCAGCAGTGGGAATGTGGCTATTGCTGCCTCTTCCTGGGTCTCGTCTTCCCCTTTGCTTCAGCCCATTCATCTCTTGGGTTTTTTTCCCATTGGCAATTATCATGATAATAATAGACTCAAACGCTAAAGAAGAGGTGAAATGTTAGAGCATTTCATGCAACATGTAGCATTAGACCTTGTCCCTCAAGGAGGAATTGCTGGAAGATTTTGGATGCTCCGTTGTAGCATGATGTTGTAATCTGTTAGTGTGTACTTTTGATCTGTCTTGTTCATTGTCACTCAGAGTAATAATTATCAAGACCATTTTACCTTCCAAATTCTTGGCAGCTATTAATCACTCAGCAGCGTTCCTGAAATAATGAAGTTTGTATCCCCATTATATAAATAAGGAAAGTGAGATGAAGGAGGTAACACCAAAACTTCATAGGAGTGTCTGCCACTCTGGGGTGGATCTGGTTTGGGGGTTGGTGTGCAGATGCTATTTCCAAGATGCTGAGTCCCAGAGCACTGCTGGGCTGAGTGCAAATCAGGCTCTGTGTGTCCCAGGGTGAGGAGAGACTTTTGAAAAATTGTCTCAAAATTAGAAAGGTAATTTAGGAGATAGCTTTCCTCCAACTACAAGGCTTGTTTTTATGGGGGACTCTGCAGGGAGACAGGACATGAGTTCCCAGCACAGCAGCATGGTGGGGGGATGGGCAGCAGTTTTCAGCCTTTCTGCATCATCTCCACAAAGCATGAAGCTGAAGTGTACCAGCAGCCTGGAATCCTGAGAGAACTCAGATTTTGCCAAACACCATCCAACTATGCAGAGGCAAGAAGAAACCCTGCCGTCTCCTGTTTGCTTCATTTGCAGCTAAGCGTTCTATCGTGGCTGGTTTTATCCATGGTTTCTAGCCTGTCCTCCACTTGCATCTTTCTGTATCCTGGCAAAGGAAGCGCTGTGATCAAATGTTAATGCTCAGAAAAATCTCGCTGTGAGCAGCAGTGTTCGCATCTTGCTATTTAATGTTCCTTGTCATGGGCTGCAGTGATCAGTGACTGGGGCAGGCTGCCTTCTCTCCCCTCCCCACGCCAGCTGCTCTGCGGACCCTGCCACAGCTCTGGCACTGGGGTGCTGGGAATTGTGCTGGCCATTGCTCCCTCCCTCCTTCCCAGGGCTAAATATCTACTGTGTCCCATCTGTGATGCTCCTTATCAGGTCCAGCTTTGTTTACTTGCATAATTCCCTCAGAGCCTCATCAGCTTAGCATGATTTCCAAGTGTTAAGAGCATCAGTGCCTCAAAGAGTTTTGCAGTAGCTTGCCTTGGCCTCAGATTAGATGTAGACATCATCATCATCATCATTCTATTCTATAGAATATAGAATAATAGAAAGCCGTTTGGGCAGAGATGGGGTTTTTTTCTTCCTGGGTTAGTAATAGAAGTATGGAGACCTGTTGGAAAGGAGCAAGGCTTTCTCATGTAGTTGCTTTAATCCTTGTTACGTCTCTGGTATCTGGCTTTTTTGTGGTTGATGTTGAGGAATGGCAGAGAAAGCCCAGTGTCCCACAACAAAGACGCTGTGTGCTTCCCCAGGTCATGGGAACAGAAAGGGATTCCTGTTGGTCCCTGCAGTTGAGGAACACAGCCCATCTGAGCAATGTCTTGTTTCTCCTGGGTGAGTTTTGAGATTTGATTTGTTTAAAGAAGGGTCATGGAAGAGGTTATACTGGAGCCAGCCACAGTTACCCCTGCTTCCCTCCCTCTTCCTTCTCGGAGAACAACAGTGAGGCCTGTTGCACGTATGGGAGCGTTATGTCAGCACATAGGAAATAATGAGATCTTCCTGTTCCTTATAGTGTAAGGTGTGATCAGACCAATATCTTCATAACATCATGAAAGACAAAGGTTTTTGATGTGTGTGCTGCTGAGGATTGTGGTTGGAGAGGGCCACCTAGCCCTTGTGAGGATGCTCACCCCTCTGAAGGTCCTGAGCCTTGTCACAGACCTGGGCAGAGCCCTAACCAAGCTAATGCCCTCCTGAAGAGTTTGCCGTGTGGCCAGTTTGCAACTTGTGCCGATCCACATACCTCACACAGGGAGGATCTGTTTCCAGAGTATTTTTGGTTTGCTTGGAGTGCTGGGTACAGCAGAAAATAGGCTTATAGTCTATCTGCAGAGATATCTTTACTCCTAGCCAGAAAAAATGTACTCTGCTTTCCACATTCATACCATATACCCATTCCCGTGATGCAGTCTCAGCCCCTCCAGCTCCCTCTGTCCACCTTTTGCCTGGTTGCAAAAGCATCCAACAGCCACATTCATATTTGGACTCAGCCAGTTGGAGGCATTGACTTTTCTATTGTTGACTTTTCTATCCAGAAAAATTTATTGTTATTCATGCTTGCTCTCACTCTTCCCTCACCATTTCCCCTAAAATTCCCACTCCAGAGCTTGCTGCATAATTTCAAGGTGCTAATTGCCAGTGCTGCAGCTGATCCATTGAACATAAACAGTCTTGACGTAATTTCTGTCTGAGTTAGTGTGAGGTTTACGCAAGTGCTGGTGTTTGTTTCCTTGTTTTTTAATTTCCCGCAAAGAAAAGCTTTTGTGTTGCTCTCAACAAGATGCCTGTGCCTCTGCCTCAGTCAGCAGCTGCTCTGACAGACCACGTGAGACTCGAAGAAAGTTGACACTAACAATACCCAATTCTGTGTAATTGAAGTCTGTGGGTGGGAATTGAAAGTCCTGCTCAGTCATGTCATGTCCCTGTGTCAAAACTGTTAGTCTGGTCCTTGAGGTATCACGTGGCTTCTTTGCCCGTCTTTAGTTCTACATTTGGGACAGACTGGGAGCAACTCAGATTCTTTATCCTGTTGGAAAAATACTTGTTCCGTTAGATAAATACTTGGAGGCAGAAGTTGCTGGGGTTGCACATCTGAGGATTCAGACATCCCTGTCTGTAACACCTGACAACAAAACTGTACTGCGTCGCTATTGGCCACTGGGGAGCGCATCCTGCACAACAAAGAGTTAATTTTCCTATGGCTGTTGGTTCCAGCAGCCTTAGCAGAAGCTGTGCCTTTGCAGCGGGTGTGGGATGATGTAATGTTAGCAACTCCCTGTGCTGGTGGGAGGAGGGGAGGCAAAAAATAAACTCATCTGCATTCATTTTTCTTCCCAGCTTGTATGCGCAGGTTCAGTTTACCTGGAGGACTTGCTTTCGTACTTGTTCAATAAAATCAGTGGTTGTTTTGCTCACCAAGGCAAGGCTGATGCAGCAGTGCTGGCAGGGAGCAGGGCATGGGGCCAGAGGGAGAACCCAGCCCACTGCTGGTGGGGCTGCACCCTGTGTGATGATGAGCAGGATGAGCTTTGCATCCCAATTGTGGAGGCAGCCTTGTCTCCCGGTTGGTGTGTGCATATAAGTAGAAATGAGTAGCAGTTGCCTACTCCTGAATCATAAGCAGATTTTGAAAAGTGAAATACAACATATCTCCCTCCAGAAAAGCAGCTCCTTCTTCACAGGGTCAAATAAGGTGCCCATGGCTCAGCCCCCTTTTGATGAAATGTGGCAGCCTGGCTGAGTCAGCTCTAACGTGGCACTAGCTAGGGGACGAGGGAAGGGGGAAATGTTGGCATTAGTTGCAGTCCTGGCCCCTTTCCAGGCTGGCTGGTAAACCCCATCCCTCTGGCAGAGCTGTCATTCTGGCAGGAGGGGAAGTTTGCTCCCACCAGCACCTCGTACCAGGCATTTGGAGGAGTGCTGGCTCAGGCGACTCAGCCCTTACTTTAAGGACTTCATCTGTAGAAAAGGAGGATCTGCATGAGTGAATATGTGGAGTCCTCACACCTGCATACTTGGCCTTCCAGAAATGGCAAAGATTGATGACATCTCTGGAATAATTTGGCATGTCCCAATCAAGGAAAGATTTTCCCAGTTCAGACACAGTACTGAATATCCCCTCTGTCCATCCACAAGTTCACAGATAGAGTAGGGTGAGGTAGAAACGTCTCACAGTTTGGAAACTGAGCTTCTGTGAATCCTTTCCCCAGCACCACCCCATGCCACCTGCGTGCCTGGCACTGGCAGGGAATGGGAACAGAGCAGAGCTCAGCTGGCCTGCACAGCTGGAAGCTGGGAGGAGTTTGGGGGTTTTATGATGATGGGCTCAGATGACAAGTGGCCAGCAGATGTAATCCTTGTGATGATGGATTGGATAGCCAACACTCCTAGGTTTCTCTCTGGTTGGCCCACAGATGTGCAGGTATGTCTGCACTGCCCTGAAAGTCCCTTTTAAGCTGAAGTTATTGTCAGGGCAGTGTTTTGGATCCATTCTGTAGTCTCAGAGCAAGACAGGAACACTCAAAAAATGGACCAGTGGGAACATCTGTCACAGGACACTATTGGAACTGCCTCTGGTCTAACTTGGTGTGATGAGTCGTGTGTATCCAGAACATCTCTAGGAGGGAAGTCTTCCACTCCACCTCCTTTAATGGGAACAAGGGGAGGCAAGCATTTAGTAAAACAGCTTCAAAAGCTTGATGTTTTCATGTAAAGTTAATGAATGTTAAAAATAGCAGTTCTCATTCATTTTATGCTGTTGTTATTCTGGGTGTGACCCAGGATGTACATGGGACTGTCACTGCGGCAGAACATAGGACTGAAGCAGCTATTCCAAGAACAGTGATCTATCTCATGTATCTCCCCCAGGACACAGCTTCCCCCAGCTTTTCTGCTTGCCACAACCTTCATGTCAGGCCCAGGTGAAGACCGCAGAGAGTCTGGAAGGCTTCCACAAGGCCAGGAGAAAGCTATTACAGCAAAATCCCTGCAAAGCCCAGTGCACACACTCATCAGATACTAAATACTTGAGCCGGGAAAGGGAGAGGAATGGGACATGAGTTCTTGTGTGTCTTCAGTGATTTGTGCTGGGTGCCTCTGGTGAAGCAGCTTGGGCTGCAGCGGATCTGGTGGATGTGCAGAAGAACATGGCACTATTTGGTTATGTGGTTAGTGAGGGACAAGCAGAGAATCTAGGTGGTGTTTCTGGCCTCTGGCTGCAGCTGTGCAGCACTTGGTGGTTGTTGAGTTCAGCTCCTTGTTGGGTCAACAGAGGGATGCGAATTCTTTGCTTGAAGGTGGGGAAGCTGAGGTTCGGAGGAATATTTGCTGATTTTAAAGGAAATACATTGTGTTTCACATCTCTCTACTACAAGGGAAACTTGCATTGCAAACACATTCCTTTCCCCCTGGGAAATTGTGCCTTTCCTTTAATGCAAGGGGATCTAACTGCTCTCCAGATGCAGACCAAAGGAGTCACTTGTTTTGGTGGTAGGTTGGAGACCAATGGAGGGAGGAAAAGTAACTGCTTGGATTTCTGCAGCTCTTGCTGGTTTTCCTATTTCAAAAGGAGAGGAGAGACATGGAGACCACTCACCTCAGTGGCACAGGCACTGCTGGTCCCTGCTGTGGACATGGGAGGCTTTTGGAAAATGACATGAAATGAAAATACCGGCGCACAAATAAAGGGGAGCTATGTCCTTTAAGTGCACCAGGATGGGTGGCCAGGTCACACCTCCTAAGTTTATTCTTGGTGCTGTTACTGTAACACCCAGGAGCCACAATGCTCTGTGGAAATATGCCAACATATTACTTACTTAAAACAAGAGAGAAGGACTTTAGCAACCAAATACTTAATGTGAAAGGGAAATACAGGTATGGGAAGAGATGTGATGTGCTCAAGGTCACCTCATAAGCTAGTGGCAGAGTAAGGCAGGTAAGTCCCATCTGGTGGGGCCAAACCATTGTGATGGACTCACAGCAGCCACCTGCAGCCCTTGCCATGCCCCAGTATTCCTGCACATGGACTGTATCTGTCTGGCAGGGACAGGGCACCTGTGAAACAGCCTGCAGCTCTACTTACCCCCAAGCCAGCAAGCAGCTAGGCAGGGAACATAGAAAAGTCTGAAAGAGAGACAGGCTGCACAGGAACAGTGCATCTCTGAACGCAGCACGCTTCTCACCTCTGCTTAAGAGTTAGCAAAACCAGCAGAGTTTTAACCTGCCTTTGATGCTTTTTTGCATTTCCAACAAGCTCCAGCAATAATATTCACTTTATTTTAGCTCTTCCCCATAAATGAACCTTTCAGTTTCCTGTGCTTGTCTGTGTTCAGGCAGTAGAGAGACCCTGAACAGCTTACATTGGGTAAAAGTCTGGTTTGTCTCTTCAGTCCCAGTGGTGTGCCAGGTGCATTTGATTGCTGGAACTAGCCCAAATTCCTGTCTGCACACTTAATTGGCAAACAAGGATGGGATGAGCAGGGAACTCCAGAGGTGTAAATGTATCAATCAGCCACATGGCATCATCTGTGCTTTGTACAAATATAGTTGAGGACATGCTGAGCAGAAAGAATAATTTTAATTATCACATGCTTCTTCCCCAGCTCTGGACCTAGTGTAAATACGTTCTCACTTCTGCTTCTTTTAGCAGCCTAGCTAGTAAACTTTCCAGGAAGGTGCCATACCTCAGCATCTACCTTATCTCATTCCTCAAAATCCGCAAAGGCTGTGTCCATGTCAGCAGAGATAAGGAGCCCTTTGGCATCTGTTGAGAAAGTGGTGCACATGGTCCCCATAGGTAAAGAGAAGCAGCACCACACTGTCCTCCTTCATCGTCTCAGGGCATGGACGCTGTGCCTGGGCAGTCTTTCTGTAACTGTACTGTTCATGGTAAAAATACACACTTCTCGATCTTGGAACATGACACCTGTCAGACTTTCCTGTCTCATGCAGATATGTGGGCAGATTTATAACAGTGGAGAAGCTGCACAGCAGTGTAGCCTCTCTTCCCTGAAACGTTTTGTATGGTCCTTGCTTGGGAGCTGCTAGATTGTAGTGCCTGCAGAAGTGGTTGTGGTGTGGGGGATAGTGGATGGGGCTGTTCAGGAAAAGTAGTTACTTTGCATAAAAAGTTCCCAGCTGTTTCAAAATAGTAATTTGCCCCTGCAAATTGTTTACAGTGAAGGTTCAGTGGAGATGGCTGAGCTGACACAATGTCTGCTGTAGCTCCTGAGATCACTGGAAATATCCAATATTAACTCTCTTGTTGTCTCTGGGTAGGAGCCATTTCTCTGTCTTTAAGAATAGGGCTTGAAGAAATGCCCCAGGTGACCTCAGTGCTCTTCAAAGCAGATTTTTGAGTCTTCTAATTTTTATAAAATAAAGGTGCGATGAATGTGTTTATCATTTCCCTCCAGTAAAGGGCTTGGAGAACTCGCTTGTGTGTGACCAATAACAGTAGTTTCCATCAGATAGGACATGAGACCCAGGGTCACTGTGTGTAATTCCCTGTGTACGTAACTTTTCACGTGAATAGTTGGAAATTCAAACTGGTTATTACACCAGCTAAAGCTTGAATTGAATTGTCAGGACAACATGAGAAAATTGCACTGGGTATGTTCACCAATTCTGAAGTAAATAAATAGCCTTTAGAGTTAGTTACTCCATAAATTGAAAGAGTATCTGTAGCAGACAAGGACTAGTATAAGATGAATGTCATGCAATAATCGAGGGAAGATGCATTTGCTTGAGGTTGCTTTGGTAGCGCTCCTGGGAGATGTGGGTTTGGGGAGAGCTGGTCTCTACTGAGTGCTCTGAGCCAGCTGTTTAGAGCTCAGAGACTGGGACTTTGGCACGTTCAGGGTCCTTTTTGTCCCTAGAGAGCATTCTTGTTTGCTTACTTCTTGTTTTCTTTTTCTTTCTTTTCCTCTGTCTGTTTTTCTGTCTTTTATGGTCTTAATAGTGGGAAGTGAGAGACCTTTGCCTTTCAGACCTACCTGATTATCCCTGGAATAGCACTAGCACCGACAGCTTCCTCCCTCAGTGATAAAGCAAATATGTTCAAAGAGGGCAGAACAAAACTTCCCAATTCCCTGGGAATTCTAACCCTGTTTTTAGACATTCAAATCTTTGCCACACTCCCTCTCAGTGCAGAAATTTTCCATGCTGCTTTGCATTAACTGTGAAGTCCTTCAGTTGTCAGATGTATGTAAACCTCAGCTGAACAAGTCTGCTAGTTCTTTAGAGCGAGATTTAGAAGAAATAGGGGTTTCTACCCACTTTATAGATAGAAAACTGAGGCACAGAAACATTGAGACTAGATGTCATTTCCTCCCTGCAGAGTATGAGTTTATGAAGCTAACAATGTTCTTTTGACAGTTGTGTGAGTGGGATAATACCTAAATAGACAAATGAGATGACAGATTTCACAGCTTCCCTGTTGAGGGCGCTTGGAATAAAAAAAACCCTAAGTTTTGCATGCTCTGCTAGCATAAAATGTCAGAAACACAGAAGCACACAGTTAGAGATGGTGAGATTCCCCAGCTGTGGATCCAGTCCTGCAGGTGCCCAGGTTCATCAGGAGCAAATTTGGGATAAAAGAGATGAAAATTGAAATTGGATGGTCCGCTGAGATCCTGGAAAAACCTGCTGTCCCATTTGCTGGCACCACTTGGTATCTAATAAACATGTAGAGCTCTAAAAACCCTTGCTGTTCCCTGGATGAGAGTCTCACTGCCAGCTCACGCATCTGAGCCTGAGCCCGAGCACACTGCGCAGAGACCCGGTGCTGGAGGCACTGCACTCCTATTGCCACAAGTTGTGTTCACAGAGCTCACTTCTGTTCCTGCTTCTGGCACAGCATCTCTGGTTGCCCAGAAAGGTTTTGGATACCCCATCTGGAGCAACCTGATCTAGTTGAAGATGTTCCCACTTACTGGTTGCAGTAGACAGCCTGTAAAGGTCCCTTCCCACCCAAACCATTCTCTGATACCGTGATCACCTCTGGTATTGCCCTGTGAGGAAGGTGGCAGCTGACCTAACTGTTAGCATAAATGGAAAAAATTGCAAAAGCTGCTTGATTGTGAGCATGCTGACCTCTTTCTAGGATGAGCTCAAGCCTGTTGCCATGTGAGATGCTTTCAGCTGATTCAGAGCTGTGGGATTTTCTTCCTTCTCTTAAGCACAGAAGCATTAACTTTTTGGACCTAAGCCAGGCAACGAGCTTTCGCCTTGCCTGGTAAGTCCCTTGGTGTGGGAATGCTCTGTGGCACTTGGATCAAACTGACGTCAAGGACTTTCTGCCTGGTGGCCACCTCACTCTGAACTCCAAACTGCCCAGGGGGCTTGCTTAGAATTTATGTGGCAGCAGAAATCTTTGGTCCCAGTTATTAAGAGTGGGACCGGCAACTGATGTGCTTTAAGGCCAAAATAAATGCTGTTTGCATCCTTTGAAAGGTTATGATTTGCCTTGTAACATCCCCAGGATGTGTTTGCTGCCTTGGTGGGGTCCTGTAGGGGAAGCACAATGCTGGATCACTTTGGCTTGTCCATTCATCAGAGCAAAGTGAGGAGTGGGACATGCAGCAGAAATAACCCTCATGCTTCCAGAGTAGCGAGGACCAGAGCACACAAAGCTGACCACTGGACCTACTTCAGAGCTCTTTCTGGATTTTAGCACACTTTAGAAACTGATAAACACCTTTATCCTGCTTTATCCCCTTTCTGATATTTTCTGGAAGTGAGAGAAACAGAGTACTCCATTTCCCAACGTTAAAAGGAATATTTACTTCACCTGATTTCTCAAAAGAAATTGGGCTCCCGTGGTTATCTTCCACCCACTCTTCCCTCAAGATTTTGAGCTTACGTGGCCAGTTTCCACAGTGCCTGAAAGAATAAAAGTTCCTAAAATGTTTCCTGAGCAGAGATATCAAACACATGCACTTTATGCAGATGTCAGGGAAATCACACCAGTGGGTGCTGGCAATGGGCCCAGTGTGCCCCAGCTCCCCATGGGCCCACTGGTGGTTGGGCATTGCACGGTCTGCACAGCAGCACCCCTCCAGCCCCTCTGGCGTGGTGAAGCCAACAGAGAAGTCAGACATTAGTCTTGAGCTCAGGCTTTATGCCCCAAGATAATCCCTCACTACATTATACGATGGTATTTTAAAACTGCAGAGCAATGAAAAGCCTCTACTGGATAGTGGGAAGAGAACCCCTTAATAAACACAAAAATCCTATTAAAAATATATATATACATAACTGTGCTGCCACATTGAGGCATTGGTGACAGCTCTCCTGATTTATCATGACTTTTGCAGTTGGCAGTGCTTTTATTTTTAGTGACTGACCATTGGAGTCCTGCTATTGCAGGAGCTGTTTTCTCTGTCTTTTTAATACAAGACAGAGTCTAGATGCCATTTTTGCAGAGGGAAGCTATAAAAGGTAAAATAAGTACAGTGTAAGGTTTTTAAAGCCAGAAGGCTGGTCAGAAAATCCACACTACTTTTTAATTACCTTATTTTTTAGTATTTGGCTGAAAACACAAGTCTTGCAATCATGAATCATATGAGTAATTTGTTCATTCAGAGTACCAGAACAAACCAGGGAGTAGCACATCATGCAGGGCATTCTGCTATGCAAAAATTTGTGTACTGAGTGAAGATAAGTGCTTAGAAGATGGTCCAAAATGCCACACCAAAGGAACAAACTGAGTGCCTTCATTTCTCTCCAAGCACTACAATAAATCCATCATTTATCTATAGTTTTGCTTGAAAACATAGGTGTCTTGAAGTGGATGTCTGATTGTCATTAAGTTGGAACAGGCTCCACAGAAAACAGGGTATTTTTGTGGAGGAAGGGAGTAGGTCGCTGGTTGCATTGCACAGGACTCACCCAGCTATCAGTGTGGGTAGGTGAGATGCATTTCTACTGTGGAACTGTGCATCCCCCTTAACTAAAACCTTTTTATGAGAAACATGAACCCATTTAAATTAGATACAGAAAGGGAAAAATGTTCTGGTGGTGTTGCCATTTCTCAGATCATTTTGCACATTTTCCAGTGTTCTTCTGGAGTGGGAGGGCTGTCTGCTGGTGCTTTGTCTCTTGCTATGGAGGGTGCGTGAGACTGCAGGGTGCCCAGGGTGGAAAATGTAGGCAGGAAAAATATTGTTTTCCCAGTGTTGTGCAGACCCACACTATTGGGCTGACTCTTTGGTCAGGGCTGTAAAAACAGATTTTTTTTCTTTCCTGCTTTCTCTGACCTCCTTGGCTGCTTGCAAAGACCCATGAGCTGGAATCTCATCATCTGCCCAGCAGCCTCCCAAAGGTATTTTAGGAGTGCCATATGGAGCACCAGCTCACAACAGCATTGCAGAGTGCTCCAGCGGCAGCAATTCAATCTGTATTTGGGTTTCAGCCAATGTTTGTTGTTCTCCTTGGAAATGGTATTGATTATTTTTGCCGAGGAGCCAATTATAGCTGCTATGATACTCACCACCTCTCTTCCCAGGATGATATGGGCCATGGAGGCTGCTCTACTTCAGCTGGGGCTGCCAAATGGGCCAGTGAGGCTCCAGACAGAGCCCTGACCTTTTAAATATCCCATGATATGAATAAGCAGTTACTCACGCCCTAAACCTTATTGGACGTGTTGGTTGGGTTTGGTTTGTGCAGGGATTGGCATTTGTTTAATACCTGGGAGGTTTAATACTGGGAGATGCGGTATCCCACATGGCATCTGTCTGCTTGGTGGCACTGCAGGTTGCATGCAGTGGGAAGAATTTTGGATGAGAGAAAACTGTTGTGCCAATGGAGAGCAGTCCCACAGGCTTTTGGAGCCCACCAGCAATTGGTACCCAGCGTTGCATTGCCAGGGAAAATTATCCTGGGCTGTCAGGTTGTTCACATCTTGCCAAACCTGGTGGGGTTCCATGCCAATGACCATGGAATGATGGCTGGAGTCTGGGACCCTGCTCTGCCAGTGGTAGTTGTGATGTTGGGCAGAAAACAATGGTTATGGAGCCTGCAGGCAGCTGACCTGCTTCTGGTGCCTGCTGTTGGCAGCAGCTCTGCAAAGCCTTACGCAGCAGAACTGCAAAAATCTTAAGGATTCATCCCAGTGAAAGTTCAAAACAAACCCCCTGACTATAATAAAGCCTTTGAGAGGTCCTTCTCAGCCAGAGCTGAGATGTCCCCCATGATCAGAAGTGGGAGTGAGTGCCCTCTGATAAAGCAGTTGCCAGAGAATCTTGATAACCCAGCAGAGAGATTTCTACCCAATGGGAGGACAGAGATTTGGCAGTGCTGAAGCTGTGGGGTGTCCAGAGTTCTGCTCTCCTGTGGGTTAAGTGGTGGAGATGGTGTGTTGGTACTGAAACATGGGTGGTTCCTCATTTTACTCTATATTTATTACCTTGTTCTGCCTTAATGAGTCTGTATAAAAAGGTTCTTCGCCTAGATAGTGATTGGGCACTGGAACAGGCTCCCCAGGGCAGTGGTCACAACACCAAGTCCAACGGAGTTTAAGTGTCTGGATGATACTCTCAGGCACATAGTATGACTCTTGGGGATGGTCCTGTGCAGGACCAGGAGTTGGACTTGATGATCCTTGTGGGTCCCTTCCAACTCAGCATATTCTGTGATTCTGTGTTAATGTTACAACTGGTGTTTTTGGCTCTCCTTGGGTTTACAGCATTTAACAGCTTCCTGGGCAAAGCCTGGTCCCACGTGATTTATTTGAGGCTATTTAGATGAATTTGTTGAGCCTCCAGCCTGAGTTTGTTTCCTTAAAATTTGGGCTGTATTTTTCCATCTGGCTGCCTAGTGGGGACAGTGTCCAAAATTGGTATTTCAGTCACTTCCTATGTATTTTTTGCAAAGTTAATTGAATTGTGAGAAGCAGGTTACTTAAGCAAATGCAGTGGCCCCTGTCACACTTAACAGGACCTGTTAAACACATAAACCCAAACATGATCAACACTTCCCAGTAATTACAACTGCAATGGGCAAATTGGCTATCCTGCCCCCTGAGGAAGAGGTTGATGAAGCCTTCTTGGGGCAGCTCCTCCAGTGCAGCTGCTGTTGGACTGAAATGTGATAATGCCTCTGTCCACCATGAAATACTACATCTCCCATCATATACTTGACCCAAAATTGTATTTAAACTGGTATGTGATGAACTGCATCCAGGCCCATGTCAGCAGTACAAAGCAGGAATATTATCTATGCTGTTTATAGAGAGGGAAATAAGTTGGGTGATCTCTTCACGCTGCCATTAGGTGTCATCAGTGAACTTGGGACGTGCCCACTGGGGGTGGGACTGGTTGGTGAGCACAGGACAGAGCAGAGCTCAGCGGCAGTTGTTTTGAGCCCTAGCATCTCCGTGCCAGGTGATGCAGTAAGCTTGGCTTTGGGGCTGCTTTTCTGATGTGAAGGGCTGTCTGATCAGAAAATGGTTATTTTGCTGCAATAATTTGCTGCAAGCAACTTGCATTGGTCTCTCCAAGGTAACATTCTATTGATTAATGCACAAACTTACCCCCTCGCCCTGTGTCTAGTTTTCATTTCATGTAAGCTCTGATTACTCAGTAAAAAACATTGGCTTATGAAGCTAAACATCAAAATGCAGAAGCAGAACCCTCAGTGTCTCCACTGTTTGGCAGTGTGTTTGCTCAGGGTTATTTTCGTGCCACACACAGTTGAAGTTATTGAAGAGAGCAAAATGAACAGTGTTTGTTATTTAGTTCATTTGGGGTTTTCAGTGCTGTCATTGTCTCAGGGAAGTGGTGCCTGAGGATTCGGAGTGGGTGAGGTTAAGAATGTATGTCCCAGTGTTTGGGACTGTACAGAAACAGCTCCCAGAAGACTCACTGAAGGAAAAGGAAAGGATACTGTATGGAGGAGCCAGGAGTAGGTGGAGACAAGTCTGCAGTGCCAGGGCACTGACTGCAAGAGCAGTGATGCTGGGGTTTATGCTTTCAGACTCCTGGGCTGCATCTCACCTCTGAGCTAAGTGTGTAGGTTTCCACTGGGACCTCTGCTGTGTCCTTACTGGCTGGATCTGCATCTGAAGTCAGGTTCCTTACACCAAGTAGATTTAACTGAGATTATGCATTTGTTAGTCTGGATCTGGATCTGAACTTGTTTATTTCTATAGTTTGTCAAACTAAAATCCAAAGTCCAGAGGATCTTAGTGTATGCCTTCATTCCAGAGTCTCACTCTGGTTTTCTGGACTGTTAATGCATTAAGGGTTCTTTAAAACAGTTAATAATTTGTTTTGAATGGTTTAGCTGCAGATTTTTTGCTGCTTAACCACAACAGACTAGAAGCAAATGGAATGGGATTATTCTTAAAAAGATTTCCATTATCCTAGTATGTGCTTACCTTGTAAACCCAAGTGTTTGTGTTCCACCGTCCATCTCTTACGGAACTGTGTGGCTCTAGGCATCAGCCCACAGATGCATAGGGTGCCTCCTCTGCATCTCCAAAGTCTTGGATAGTACCAAAGCTGTTCTGTCACCCTCCATCTCAAGTCCAGGAGAACAAAATTTGGATTTAGATTAGAGTGGGAAAATGGAAACAAAAGAGACAAGAAAAGCCTGAGTAAAGTGTTCAGAGAAATTGCGCAATAGAAATTATTTAAGTTAAGTCAAAGACCTTGGGCTGTTTCCACATGGGAAGGTAACCGAGGCCGATCACAGACATCCAGGTGAATTGCTGAGTTTCCTGTGTTGTCCTCAGCAATCTGTACCAGTCCTGCCATGGAAGTTGATGCAATCAGTATGTGTAAAAAACAGGACAATACCATCCAGTGGAGTAGCATGGGGAAGCCCAGGAGGTTGGCTGGATAAGGGGGTTCATCTCATTCCTTTCACTGAGGTCTGTGCTAACCACATACTGACAGATGGTGGACCGATTCTCCCTGCCTCTAAAACAAACCTCTGTCCTCCTGTTCTGTCTCTTTGCAGAGCTTCCTTCCTCAGAACACTTGAGCGTGGCTGATGCAACATGGCTTGCCCTCAACGTGGTGTCTGGTGGAGGTGGCTTCTCCAGCTCCCAGCCCATTGGAGTGACCAAAATTGCCAAGTCAGTAATAGCACCACTAGCTGACCAAAACATCTCAGTGTTTATGCTCTCCACATATCAGACGGACTTCATCCTGGTAAGAGAATGTGAGAGGAAAAGGCACAGTTACTGCCACCAGATGAGAGTTCAGTTAGGCATTTCTGGGAACAAGTTGTTTGGGGAGTGGCAGAAGTACCAAAGTCTGCTTTCCCCAGAGCTCTGTCCCTTGTAGTTAGGCTTTCTGACATCTCAGGAGCTTTTCCCATGGAATGAAGCATTTGTTGTCATGAGTTGTCTGGTGTCTAAGGAGAGTGCTGAGCCCACACTACAGTGTCTCCTTCAGTGGAGGTTCTGGCAGCATTTCCCGCCATCGCTCAGACGTTGGTTTTCTGAAAGTTAGAGGAACACAGTCTCTGCTGTAAGGTTGGCTGGTGATGGCCAAGAGGCTCCAAAGTTGTTTTGGACAGACTGTCTTTCTGTCTCACACATGTGTGTGTATGTATGTGCACCTGCACACAGGGCCCAACCTTATTTCCTTAGGAAACAAGGCTGAAGAACAGGCGGTACTGAGTTCCTTAAGGGATGCTGGAAAAGACATGAGCATCCTCCTCTTAGAAATCTCCACACTCTGCTCACAGTCGTAAAAGCACTCTGAGGCTTGCACTGGTATCACCAAGTGTGCTTCTCTAAGACACATGCACAGATGGTAATTATCATTACAAAGCTCCTGGCTCAAGCAGGAGTCATCTGTCCACTTCGTGGTGCCCTGAGAGCATGTGCCCTCCACTACAGTGTCTTGTCACTTGTGGAGCACACCCATCATCAGATAATCCTGTTGTCACCTCCAGGTGCGTGAGCGAGACCTGCCCTTCGTGATGCACACGCTGGCTGCCGAGTTCACCATCCTCAGAGTAGTAAATGGGGAGACAGTGGCTGCTGATGACTTTGGGATAACAAATGGATTTGTCAAACCAAAACTAGGTAAGGACCAGCACAGGCTCAGCTTGCCAGGGAGTTGGTCTCCATGACACATGGGGTGGAAGTCCTGCCTCCTAGCTTCCTCCAACATTTGGGGAAATGTTTATCCTGTTGTAAGATAATAATATTATAAGGCTATCCCAGTACAACCAAGGATTTGAGGAGGTTCTTAACTTTCTGAGCAGTGCTGATGAGTTTTGCTGAATTTTGGCCTTTTAATGCTCTTTTCACATCTCTAGAGGAGGCATGCCTTTTGTAGGACAGAAGGTTAAAGTACAATTCATTACAGTTGCAAAAATAACATTGTCTGCAGCCCATATTTCCACACTTCAACGTTCCAAGGGAAAATGGCTTCTATAAAAGCTTGTTTAAGTATTGCAGTGATGCACAGAGAAGATTGTTGTTCAACTTTTACACTTCAGTGCCAATGAGGATCAAGGCCACAATGAGCTCAGGACTGTACAAAAGCTTAGGATGTTTGAGTCTAGAGGAACAAGCATCAAGCCAAAGGGCACAATGAGGAAAAGGAACAACTTAAATACATATGTTTAGCTAGAGACCTCTGTGTAACTCTTTGCCCATAATAAAAAAAAAAAAAAGCAGAGATCAGTTTTTATGAAGTGCCACTCAGTTTTGTCTCTCAGGAGCTATAAATCATCTGTTTTAAGAAAATGAGCCTTAAACAAAAAAAGCATTAAGGAAGGGTACAGTGAAACGTGTTGATTAGGCACAGGTATGTAGTTTACTGTGTTGCTCTGTCTGCTAGTTTCTTGCCTAAATACTGGCTGCTTGTCAACCACTGGCTGCAATGTATTTGCCAAAGTGCTGTGTGGCAACTGGGTTTTAATTTTTCTAGATATTATCATCCCCAGAAATGAGGGAAAAGAGGATGGACTGCCAACAACCACAACTGGAGAAATGTCTTCCATAGGCCCTGCCTTTTAAATGGTGGAAGCCTGAATTTTTTTCCGATTTTCAGTTTGTCTTGGCACTTCCTTTAGCTTGCCCCTCATCTCATGTGGCTACAGCTGATGGCATGAAAGCCCTTAGGAGTAGAGAGCTGGACACGGTACTCAGGGCGATACCATCCTATACGCCAGGGAGAGCACCACAAGAGCAGGTTGTCCACAGGTCCCTCAGTCCCTGTCTGAGAGCCAACATGCCTTCAGCTTATGAAGAACTGCCTTACAAACACCTTTAGCTTTCTCTGCGGCTGTTGCCAGTGCATGGATAATACGGTTACTGGGACAGGAACCTGCTGCAGATGTGGCTTCATAGTTGTATGTGTCTGTGTGTCTCTTTCAGTTCAGAGGCCTGTCATTCATCCCCTCTCCAGTCCGAGTAATATGTTCTGCGTCACCAGCCTGGATCCAGATACCCTTCCTACTGTTGCTACACTCCTAATGGATGTCATGTTTTACTCCAATGGGTAGGTCACGCAGGGAAATGGGCTTCCAGCAGAGGTGTGGCTGGCATCTGGAGGCACAGATTCCCATTGCTCCTCTGGATGCCCAGGGATCTGCTGTGGACTTGTGCTGCTCGGGTGCTCTGGACTTGGGGAGAGAGGTTTTTTACAGACTCAGGGGGCTGTCTGCGGCAGTGGTTTGGAATAAAAGGGGCACCACAGGTTTGAGTGATCAGCTCATTACCTGGTGGGTGAATGCTCCCCCTCTGCCCCCCTTCTGCCTGGACCCAGGGAGCCCAGCATGGACCCACACAGACCAGAGGAGAGAGGCGAGCAAGAGAGAGATTTATTGTGGGATAAGGGTCATTTATAGGCTTCAGGGAGATCAGAAAAACACCTATAGAAATCCCTGAAAGTTTACAGAATCCATCAATAACAAGTAAGGGTTAACATCCAATAGGAAAGGGTTAATAAAGGCCAATAAGAAGACTTCTAGATATCTTCCCAGCACATTCCTAAGAGAGATAACAGTTTTCTAAAAGCATTTTGGGAAGAAGAAGCTGTGACTTAGCAAAAACTTACAAAAAAGCCATTTTGAAACATGTTAAACAACATTAAAAACTTCTGATTTTACAGCATTTAGGCTGTTCTCTTCATTTCTCTTTACTAGTCCATTTCTGACAGGAGTTTTTCCACCCCACATAAGGCATGTCGATTCCCACAGCTGTCCTGGTAGGTGGAAGCCCAATGGGCTTGAGGATGCCTGAAGACATCTGTTGGTTTTGGAAAGCTGAGTCTTTCAGAGTGAAGCTAAGAGCAACCATGTGATCAGCGTGCTGCATATCTCTACAGCTGGCTGGGCTGCTGCCCCTTGGTGCCTGTGGCTTCCTGACCCACAGCCTCCTGCAAGGGGACCTTGGGGCAGGGATGGGACACGTTTGTCAAATGTGGATATTGCCCTTTTCCCTTCTGCAAAATAAAAAAATTAAAAGCAGTATAGAGTGACAGGACTCTGTGTTGCTCCCCTAAGTCAGTGTATGAATATTTCTGTTTTCACAGCCTTTCTGTGTTCTTCTAGCCATAATGTTCTTCTATTCTGTTTCTGCAGAGTAAAAGACTCGGTGGTGGGCAACGAAGACTCGGGACATATTCGCTTTTTCTCCTTTTCCCTCATTGAGGGTTATATCTCCTTGGTCATGGATGTGCAGACACAGCAGAGGTGAGCGTTTGTCATAGGGTGACTTGGACCTCTATAAAAGCACCTGGGATGTTTTCAAAAGAGCAGGAAGCTTAGACTCCTTTACATTAATTATTGGGACCTTCATTGCATGGGTGTCATGGGCTTGTACACCCTGTCACTTTCCTGAGATCTGGCATGTGAGTTCCAGTGTCTGAATTTTGGACTTGTCTGTTCAAGCCCTCAGTGAAATCACAAGTCAGTGTGACGTAGGGTTATCTCACTTTCAAAAGAGGAATACTGGAGTGATTTTGGCATTTTTATTCTATTGTTCATTAGCTGTGCTTTTAAGAGCAAAACCCAGAAAGAAAATCTGGTGTAGCTGTTTGAAGTTTTACTGCTGAAGGCCAAAATCAGGTTGGGGATGTCAGTGATGCTGTCCTCCTGCTTTTCTTTTACACATGGCTGGTCTTGGTTTGAAATTTTGTTATGATGATTATGTTTTGAGTTGTCCCTGTGCAGCGGGAGCCCATAACTCATTTGTCTGATAAGCAGGAAGTTAGCTGGGGAGCAAATATCAACCTCTGTCTGTGTTTGTGCTTCTGCAGCTGCGCAGCACAGAAGGCTCTGAGGTCTGGAGGGACTTGATTTTCAAACTGTTAATTGCCCTCTTGAAAGTGTCTTTGACCTTATTGGAGTAAACCTTTGTCTTCCTTCAAGACTGGCTAGAGGGTTGGAGCTTCAGCCTGGGGCGTGGGAAACCTGGGAGGCCAATTCGTCTCCATCACAGGCCGCCTGACTGATGTTGGGCAAGTCTCTTACGCACGGATCTGCTTTCCCCTGCTAAGAAATAAGGATCTCTGCAGAGATACCAGGGACCTCCTGGGGATAGTATGGAAAAAAGTACTGATGGTTCTCAAACACAAGAGCAGTGGTCAACATTTACATTCCTGAGAGCAGGTATGCAAACATATTCCATCCCTAGGTGTGTCCAAATGCAGCTCAAATGAAACCTTCACAGTCTCAATGTTTGTAAAGCTGGGGCACAGCCTGTTTCTTAGAAATCTTTTCCTGTGCCTCTCTCGAAGCAGATGCTGATTTACCATGGGACACCTGGAAGGGCAGGCAGGTGCATGTGCCCCACTTGCCTTGAGTTTCCCCAGTTTGCCCAAGCTGCTACCATGCTATTGTTGACTTCAAATGTTCCAGGGATGCAGGAAGAGCAGATCCCCGCAGGCAGAATATGACACACTGCTGTGTTTTAATTGCCATGTTTGGTGTTCCTTTGCTTTTACAGATTTCCTAATAATTTGTTGTTTACAAGTGCTTCTGGCGAGCTGTGGAAGATGGTGAGGATTGGTGGGCAGCCTCTTGGCTTCGGTAGGTGACATTTGCGGGATCAGTTGGTGTGCAGGCAGTCAGTCGCCTCAGGGCCTTCAAGGAGTATGGAAAAATCCATCTGAGGCTGAGGGCTTTTGAGAGTCAGCAGCTTAACATGACTTTGTGAGCTGGGATTTTCAGACAGAGAAGTTTGATTCCTACCTATTAAGTCAGACTTCTAAATATACTCCTGAAGGTGCTACGTGCTTGACAGCTCTGGCTAAATTGCATTTGTCTGCTGGACTTTGGAGGTGGCTACTGCTGGGGCTCTGATTAAAGAGAAAAACTGGACGAAAGGTGGCATGGAAATGCATTGTAGATTACTGAAATCAGTGGTCCAAAGGCACTGTTGTACTCCAGTGCAGAGATCATAGAATCATAGAATCAGCCGGGTTGGAAAGGATCTCAGAGATCATCAAGTCCAACCCTTGATCCACTACCACTGTGGTTCCCAGACCATGGCACTGATGCCACATCCAGTCTCATCTGAAAAACCTCCAGGGATGGAGAATCCACCACTTCCCTGGGCAGCCCATTCCAATGGCTGATTACCCTCTCTGGAAAGAACTTCTTCCTAGTATCCAACCTAAACCTCCCCCGGCACAGCTTAGGGCCGAGCCCTCTTGTCTTACAGCTGATTGCCTGGGAGAAGAGACCGACCCCCACCTGGCTACAGCCTCCTGTCAGGGAGTTGTAGAGAGCGATGAGGTCTCCCCTGAGCCTCCTCTTCTCCAGGCTTAACAAGCCCAGCTCCCTCAGCCTCTCCTCACAGGACTTGTGCTGGAGTCCCTTCACCAGCCTTTTTGCTCTTCTCTGGACCAGCTCCAACACCTCCACATCCTTCCTGAACTGAGGGGCCCAGATCAGGTTATTCTCTGACTTCGGTAGATTTAGTATAGATTTGTAGCTGTCCAAGTAGGATTCCTGTTCTCAGATGTTTCACATTCAGTGCTGCATGTTTTCACTATTCAAAAAAATACTGGTCCTAACTCCTCCTACTGAGGAGGCCACAAAGTTAGTAAGGGAACTGAAGCACCTCTCCTGTGAAGACAGACTGAGAAAGCTGGGGCTATCGAGCCCGGAGAACAGAAGATTATGTGGAGACCTCACATCAACCTTCCGGTATCTGAAGGGAACTATAGGGAAGCCTTCATCAGGAAATGTAGCGACAGAACAAGGAGTAATATGTTTAAACTGAAAGAGGGGAAGGTTAGATATTAGGAAGACATTTTTCCCTGTGAGGGTGGTGAGACACTGGCACAGGTTGCCCATGGAGGTTGTGAATGCCCCAACCCTGGCAATGTTCAAAGTCAGGTTGGATAAGGCCTTGAGCAACCTGGTCTAATGGGAGGTGTCCCTGCCTGTGACAGAGGGGTTGGGACTAGATGATCTTTAAGGTCCATTCCAACCCCCTTAACATTCTGTGATGATTCTGTGATGAAATTTGCATGAAATCCTGTCTCAGGGGCTGTGGTGGGCTGCAGCCTAGGAACCATGTCTCCAGGCTGATGTGGGTCAGCATCTCCTCTTTTAAAGGTGCAGGGCAAAGTGTTTGATAGCAGAGAAAAATGGAGGTATAGGGCATATGAGGCTGGTTTTGGTGCTTCCTTCCTGATCATTATTCAGTGCCTTTCTTTGGACCTCTGAAAATCGTTTCAGTTCTAATGTTTTGTGCCTTTGGAGATCTGCATTTCTCTGTAGCAAAAAGAAGGCAATAAAATTAAATGTGCAAAAAAAAGTCTGATTCTGTGAGAAAAAACACATTTTGTTACAGAGATTCCTTCTGGTTGGAGTTTGTAAAGACAAACTACTCCCTGTGTAGCCGTGGAGTTGATGAGCCCTGGGAGTTCTGCAAGCCCCTCCAGGCAATGGTTGATTTTTTGTCTCCCCACAGATGAATGTGGAATTGTTGCTCAGATTTCTGAGCCTTTGGCTGCAGCCGACATCCCAGCCTACTACATCAGTACTTTTAAGTTTGATCATGCATTGGTGAGTATGAAGACAGCTTTTTTTGCAATAGGGCAGATCTTTTCCCTGGGAGAAAACTCATGATGAGAATGTCATTTCCATCTGGATAGCTTGTCGGAGTGCCTTTGCTTTGATATAGCCCAGCAGACACCTCTCTCCAGCCTCCATGTGGCTGTCACTGCCCTGTGTCAGAGGCTCCTGAACCAAGCCCAGCCCTACCCAAAGGCAAAGCTGTGTTAGTAAGTGTTGTTCTGGAAAAAGGCTGCTCCCAGTCCTTAAAGACCTGCAGCAATGCAGACTTCGCAGCCTCCCTGAGCAGTCTTTTAACTGCGTTCCTATCTTTTATTAGAAAGAGCCAGAAACCCTCTCCCATTTTGCTGCAGATGTAGTTGCAGGCTCCAGACTCTCAGGACTGTGCTGTGACGACCCACCCTTAAGGGGAAGGTGCTTCTTTAGGTGCCTTCATCTCTTGGTGCCTGCATGGCCCTAACCTTTGTGTTTTGAAACCCATCTGTTAGCTCTGCTGCCCCTGCATCTTCCTCCTCATGGTGCAGACCTTTGATAAATGAGCAATAATTGCCAGCACAGCAAGGGAAGGCAATTTTGAACAAAATAAGTTTGTTGCCATAAGTTTGTTGAGTGCCCATAAGCAGTTACAGCACAATCATCAACACGAGGGTCTTGCCATCCTTGCAGCATTCTCTTTTATACTGATGGATATTTTACTTTTTAGGCCTACCTTTGCTCTTCCTTTGGCTTTATAGGACTCCCTCAAAAATGAGGAATTCCCCTGGAAAGGAAAAATTGCAGTGCCTGTAGCCAGAAGCAGAATGGCATTTGTCTTGGAGCCCATTTCCCTGGTCCTGAGGAAGGGAGTTAGTAGCCCATGTGCTAACAAAGCTACAAAACTCAGCTGTTCAATTGTTTGGGGTTTTTTTAAATGTGCCCTTTTTTGCATTATACTTCTCCTTTCATCACTGTAAATTCACTGCTCAGGCACTACCTTTGGCCTGTGAGAGCTCCAGTGAGTTCAAAGCAGGTTTTGGGGGGGGAAGGGGGAGAGCTTTAATTTATTTATGAACCATTAGCAGATGTTAGGTCATATGTGTAAAGAGTAAAAGTAAATATTATTTCAGATAGCAAAGGTCAAAATGTTGTATATATTTGTCTTATTTTCTTGAATTTTAACTGTGCTGATAAGATAAGCTAATAAAACACCATTTAAAAATCAATACTGTCAGCTTTGCCTCACATTCCTGCCATTGTGTGGCCCCAAGTGCCCACTTTCTGTGCAGAGCAGAAGGTGCAGAGTGCTTCTAGGTGTCAAGCCATATCTGGAGAGCTCAGCCCTGTCAGTTAAAAGAGGTATTTAACTGAAAACTTGTTCTATACAATTGTGATGACTCTGCAGGCAGCTCCAACCTGTTGGAGTGCTTCATCCTCTTGCCTCCAGCCCCACCAGAGGGGCCTGATCTTGCCTCCCATCAGCTGGGAGGGCGTTATGGGGCCATGCACTCAGGTCTGCAGATCTTCCTTACTGAAAGCAGTAGTTTAGTGTCTTAGCTTGCTACTTGATGTTTTCTTTATGTATGGTTTTGAAAGCCTTTTCACCTGGACAGTGCTTTTCTAGGTGTCAAACCCCTCCATCCTTTGGAAGGTACATTTCAAGCCCTCATTTGCCTGACTTTGCTCTGGGCACACTGGCCAGGTTTAGTGCTTTTTGGTTCTAGGGTATTTGTGTTGGCCAAGACTCTGACCCAGATTTTGTCATGTTTTCCTTAACTTTGCTACCCAGATACCATGACTTCTAGTGACATTTCTAACAAGGTCTAAGTGCATCTTGAACCCTTTCTCTAAATCCTCCGTCTTTATTTAAGGTACTGACCTGTTGTCAACAATTTGGAGCACTTTAGAAAAGCTTGTTGTTCCCTTTGATCTGTTTTTTTTTCTACTGTGTCTGAAGGTGGGTTTTGTTGCTGGGGTATTAATACTGAGGTCTTCCTGCAATGCTGTCACTGTAGATGTTTGCCCTGGAAATCAGTACTTGTGCTTGAGAGGAAATCAAGAGAGACAGTGTTGGAGATGGGAACCTCCAGGTCTCTGGCCTGTCCCTTGCGTGATCAGTGGTCGGGCTGGTGAGAGCCACAGTTTCCAGCTCCCTCTAGAGAGAGCAAGGGAGAAGAGTCCCCTTTCCAGGTGCTCTTGGCTGCCTCATGCTCTCAGATGTCTTGCTCTCCTTCACCAGCATTTTCCTTCTGAAGAGGCTGAAGCTGTGTCTGGGATATAGTTTGGAGCTTTACTTCTCCCTTCATGATTGGTGCTTTGATCTATGCACTGCCTGAGAAGTGAACAGAGTGCACCAGCTGCCCTGGGACGGGGATCATTTCCAAGGGGCAGGGAAGGGTAGAACTCTGTTGCCAAAAATAGGATGGGTCCTGCAAAGCAAAACCATTTGCATGTCTGTCCTGGAGGAAATCTGGCCCAAACTTTTTTGGGTGATTGATACCATTTCCGTGCCGTTAAGGGAGTCAGGCATTTTTCAGGTAGTGAAGAATCAGCCCAGTGTGTTTCAAGGAGTATGTGGGTCTGTGCAGGTCAAAGTCAGTTGGCCAGAACTGGCCAGTGCTGCTTTCTCCTGCTTCTGTCCAGTGCTAACAGCATATGGAGAGACCTGTACTGCTGAGCATCACTGGGGGCTGATGAGGAGAGTGTGGTTTGAAAAACTGACTCCTATGCCTTTTCTCGTTATCTTCTGGAGAGGCAAGGAGTCAAACAGCTTCTTCCACTGCAGTGTTCAGTGTACTGGGAAAAATGATGGAAGGGGAGGTAATGGAAAGTCCTGTTCCCAGTGATTTGAGGTATGCTGGGGTTTTCTTCCTAACCGAGAAGAGTTTCTGTATGCTTGTTTTAAGATTATTTTCTTCCTTTCCGAGATGACTTTTGTTCACACATCATCAGAGTTATTCCATCTTCCCACTGGAAAATTGAACATTTTTTTGTTATTTCTCATGGGTTTTTTCCTCAGTTTTGTTAAAAGCCTTGCAGAAAGTCACAGTCCAATTGTATTCCGACTGTCTGAGTTCTGGAAACTGTCAGTGAATCCAGGTATTGTGCTCCGGGCCTCCTCCTCTCGCAGAGGAGACAGTCCTTCTTTAACTTACTTAACGTGAATTATTTTGGCTTCTTGCAACAACTCGCAGACTGTTTTTCCCTCAGTCCTCTTTCCACTTTCCAAGAGTTGCCTGTTCCCTGAGTAGTGTCTTAGAGTTTATGTAGTGTTCAGATGCCCCTTTTCTCTCTGATGTAACTTCACTTGTGATGTTCTTTTGCATCTTTTGTTGCAAGAGATTTTTCTTGCAGTATGTGTGAAAAGATACCCACTAATAATTTTGTACATGGACTTCCATGGTTAAGTCTCCTCACAAGACTGGATAAGGAAGCGCAGATGCTGCACCACAGCATCTGGCCCCACCACAAGCAGACTGGTGGTTCTCTTCTTTGTTTGATAGGTGTGTTCTCCTTTCACCCAGCATGGTCTTCTCAGCTTATGGGTCCCAAGACTGTAGGATGCCCCTGAAAGCCCCACGAAGCCCCTAGGCAACCCCATAAATTGGTCAGCACAGGCACCTTGCACGAGCAAGCTCCTGGTGTACAGGGCCTTCACCAACAAAAGGAAGGGAAAGGAGGGGAGAGGAAGAGGAGAGAGAAAGAGAAACCCCAAAATAGTTTTCCTGCCATGAGCACCCACCATATGACAGCAAACCAGCCGGCTCGCGCTCAGCAAGGGGATAACTTAACTCCAGGGATACCACGGGTGTGTCCTTGTACATGGAGTCCTTTCTAAGTGGAGTTCCAGTGTCCAACAGCAAAGTACCTGCCTCCTTGGGACTGGTCTGGTTTTGTCTCCTGCCTCTCTTTTCCTTGTCATCCATTTTCCTGGAGATCATGACCTTTCTTTTTGTTTTCTTGCAGGTACCTGAAGAAAATATAAATGGTGTGGTCAATGCACTCCAAGTCAGTCAAGCTGAAAAGCATTAGAAATGTTCTGAGCTGGTTCCAGATGCTTTTTATTATTATAATTATTATTATTATTATTATTCTTTTTTTCTCACAGTATTTCTTGAAAAATCTGATTACAGAGAGTGACATGAAAAGATACTGTGGAAAGCTGAGCAGAAACAGCTCCAATAAGCCTTTGTTTTAATTATTATTATTATTGTTATTGTTATTTTATTAAATTTATGAATGAGGGGAAGGAGGAAAGGGAGTTCAGATGGTTTCCTCATGTTGAGCTCCAAGGTGAAGTGTACCCTGCCTGTGTTCTCAGTGTGGAAGGAGCTCCCCAGGGTCCCCGTCTCTCCCCGTGGGTATGCTGCTGAAAGCAGCAGGACAGGCCAAGAGCAGATGGACGAGCTGCTGGCTCAGAGACCCCTGAAAACCAGAAACAAAATGAAATGTGGAATTAAACAGAAAAGACATCACATGGTGCTGGCTTGTCTACTCGCATCAGACTTCCTGAGGACTGTCTCCTGCTCCCAGGCAGCTGCTGTCCCCTTGCCCTGTATCAGAGCCATCCCCCAGCCCTTCCCCCAGGGCCAGCAAGAGGAGGGAGGTGTCTTTTCTCCTGTCTCCTCAGGCTTTTTCCTATCCACTCTGTACTGGGGGACGCAGAGGATTGCCTGGGCTCCCTGGACATCTGCTCTTGTACATCACAGGCCACCTTGGCCAAGAGCCACAGCAAGTTGTACCCACTGGGGTCAGAAAGGTGCCCAAGCCCTGTGGGGACCCTTCTGTAGTTTTTCATCATCTCCCTTATCTCCCAGGTGGAAATCACTGCTGGCTGGGGTCTTGATCCATGGGGTTTTCCACTGGATTCAGCATGCAGCCCTTTGAAAGTAGAATGGTGCTGAAAATGCCTGAAGTCTGAGGTGTTTCCATCTGGTCCTGTCACAGGAAGGTGATGGGGGCTTTTCCTGCTCCAGGGCAGCAGGAGTGTGTTTGCTTCTGGCTTGTACTACAGGAGCTGGCCAGCAAGACCTCTAGTGCCACCTGGCTCCCAGTTCTGCCCGTGGCTGCTCCCAGCACCGTGGAGGACAGTGGAGGGAGGACATGTGCTGGACCAGTGCCAGGAGAGCAAATGTTACTCAAGACATGGATGCCAGCAGCCTGCCCAGTGTGTGACCATGCAGCAAGGAGTGGTGAAAGGAGAAACTGTCTGCAGAGGACCCTTCTTTTGTGGTTAGCAGGCCCAGTATATCTTGCATTTCTCAACTTCTTCCACTTCAGTCTTGACACAAAGAAATTGCAGATTTTGCTTTTTTCCCGAGGGCTTTCTAGCCATGCTTCAGAGACAGACTCTTGCAGGATTTTCCTGAGGCTGTGTCATACAGTGTGAGCTAGGGTTCTGCATTAATCTGGAGGCAGTAAGCAAGCACCTGAGATGGTGCCATGTCCTACTGTTGTGTAGGACACAGGCTTACCACTTGCTGATTAGTTCTCCATTCACAGTTCTGGAGGCCTGAACTTAACAGGTTTCTGGTGCTGCTGGACCCAGACAGTTTCGAATCTGATTTTTCATCAGTGGGATGTTGTGTGGCAGCTAGACAAGGAATCAGAGCATCCATAGGAAAAGCTGTGGGTCACTCTCCTTGGTTGGCCCTACCTGAGCTAAAGCATCCCTGCTGAGAAACATGGAGGTACATGTTCAGTGCTGTACCAAACAGGGTGCTTTGCTGTTCCTTTACATGGGTTTTCAGAATTGCCCCATGATTTCTGGAGCAAAGGTTGATGCCAGCTGTGGCACTGTGCCTCTCTGGATGTTTGCTTGGAAAGATGCTTAAGTCTCCTGCCAGAAGGATGCAGGCACAGGTGGCACAGTGCGGTGTTTAAAGCACTCAGCGGTGTTTGCTGTGACTGCCCAGAGTCCTGGGCACAGAGCTGGGCTGGGGCAGGTGGCAGGGCAGGCGGCAGCTTTTCATCACGTACATTGTCAGAAGGGTCCTCCTTGAGATGGCAGGGTGGGGAGGAGATGGGACTACATAGGTTTTTTTTTTTTTCAGTTGATGTACAGCTACTGAGTTGCCAGTCAGGCTTTCTGGTCCTCTGAGTTGAGCCTGAGTTTTCCCTGTGTGCGTGGATGGTTGCCACTATGATAGGGGGGATGGAGTCATCTTTTTACTCTGGGGTTTTGGCAACCTTTGCGAAGTGTCAGTTTCACCATCAGAGCCCTGTGCGGTGCTCTGTGTGTGCCAGTGCTGCTTCCAAAGGACCATGATGTGGATGGGGAGGAATTACTTGAAACAAGCAGCAACCTTACTGAGCCTTAAGTGAAAGCAAAAAAATTTGGGTTTAATTTTCTTTTTCTAACATTGGACTCAAGCACTTAGGGACTGATCTTTTAAATTCAAATTCTTCACTTTTTTTCGCAAGGGTGCCAGCCTTAAATTTGTGAAATCTGTAGAAGTCTTTGGGGTGTTTCAAACCTTCCCAAAACAGGTTGATATCCCAACACAGGAAAGTTGGCCTGAAAAATACATGGGGTATAAAATGCCATTGAGGGACTCTCTGGCTCCCCCATTTTCTGGCACCATCCTTGGCTTCACCTTTTTATTTCCTTTTTTTTGTTTTTCCTGACATCCAAGAAGATTGTTTTAGACAACTTGGGGTGGTTGATGCTTTCCTTTTAGTGTTCCCTGCATATTTTTGCTGATGGGAACTGAGATACTCCAGATGTGGTCAGAATTGGTGGAACCTTTTCCCCGTGCCGTGGGAAGGGCAGGCCAGCCTGCAGTCAGGATTGGTGCAGGCTTCCACAGCACTGGATAAGGCAGGAAGGGGTCTGTAGGGGCTTTGTTAAAAAATTTCATAGTAATAATACCACTACAGAAATAACACCACAGTGGCACCCTTAAGCGAGCCCAAAGCAGGCACTCTTAAAGCTGCTCCACAGCTCCCACTCTCCTGGCACCCAGTCTTTGAGGTGAGGAAAAATGGAAGTCTTTTTTTTTTTTTTAAATGCCTTATGATAATACGTCTGAGCATCCCTGGCATTGTGCTGTTCAGCACTGTGGATAAAGGAGGAATGTGTCTCAGTTGGGACAGCCTTCATCTGGATGCCTGTGTTCCCCATCAGCCCCCCACACTGCTGCCCAGCGTCCCTGCTCAGCTCTCTGCAGAGTTCTACCTGTCTGATGATGATGATGATGATCACCTCAGTGCCCTCCGTGTGCCCTCTCTCGTTTCACGAAAACTCACCAAACAGCAAAATGCAAAAGTTTTTCCAGCCCTGCAGGGAGGGGTGGGCAAGGGGGGGAAAGCACAGCCTCCCCACATGCTCTTTCTCCAAGGCCTTTGTTTTCTTAGAAATCTCAGCTTTTCCAAGTTGAGTGTGTTACTAGATAGGGTTTTGTCTTTTTCCCCTGCCCCAATTAGATTTTGGCTGCAAATTCCTTTCTGCTGTGTGTGTTCTTATTAATGTATAATGTTTCTATAGAAATCCTTAGTGTGTCTCTGTTGTACACATACAAATACCTGTGTTTGTATCCCTAGGGCTGTATATGGTGTGGGCACTCAAGCAATATAGGTTCATATATATATAGTGTGACACAACAAAACAATACCCGGGGCACACACTCTGTTTGTGTTTATCGATGTAGTAAGCGATGGATACACACATTTATTCACCATATATTTTTAATTCAAGTAATGGCCAATGTGAGTATTAGTTCCGCTCTCAGGATTTCTTTACATGTGTTTCATGCAGAGCAGCAGTGGAGCTGACCCAGAGCAAAGCTGGGGCTCCTCTGCTTGCTGTGAGCAGCATCTGATTTTCCTACCTGCTTCAGAAACTCCCTGTTCCTCTCCATTTTGGTGCCTCAAGCACAGAGACTATAGGAAAGTTACTCCTTTTTCTTTCTACGCTTTAGTTGCTGCCCTGAATTGCCCCAGGCTGTAAGTAGGGCTGGTTCATTTGCACAGTGCCTGCCCAGACCCTGGGGTGTTCACTGGGGCTTCCAGCTCCTGCAAGCACCGAGCAGGTGCTGGTGCCTCATGCCTTCCCCTGGCTGAGATGGGAGCTCCACCCAGGCCTTCTGCATTCAAGGCTTTGGGGCGGCCTGGATTAGGCACCAGCATTCCCTTAGAGCCAGTTCCCAGCGTCTCTGCAGGAGACTGTGGGCAGGTGTGAGGTTTCCTGGTGGATGTGTCTGCCAAGTGCTCAGAAGGCAAAAGGCAGCCCAAGGCTAGTGTAGGGCTCCGGTATTCGTTGAGGAGTTCACATTTGTTGGCCTGTGAGGGACTGAAATCAGTGGGTTATTTTTAAATAGATGGAAATGTTGGAGGGTCTTTTCCTGTTGAAAGCAGGAGAGGCTGCTTGAACCCAGTCATTGGAAGTGCATGGTCTTTGCATCATTGGAGATTTTTGCTGACCAAGAGTGCTGTAAGGGTACAGGTAGGGAAAAGTTTTAACCCAAAATATCCCCTATTTTGCTATTTCAGTTACACTTTATTGAAGGCAGTGCAGGTACTGTCTTGCCACTGACCTTTCAGCACTTTGAGGTTGCTGATTTTTCGGGCTGCCCCACAAATGCATCCTTGCATAGGTTTGTGCAGCCTTCCTTTTCTTTCCAGGCATTGAAGTCAGTTTGGAGATTCTGCAATGCTGTGCTTTAGGTGGCATGTATCTGCCTGTTGCATGGGGAGGCTTTAATGGAAATGTTTGGGTTTGCTGGAGCACCTGCAGTGGGTGACATTAGTATTATGACTCACTTAACAGCAGTGCCATTTATAAAGCACATTTGACATAGAAATACTATGTTGATGCTTCCAAATGTATTTTAAACTCCAAACTTGGTGTTAAAATCCCCAGGTAGGGAATGCTACGTTCATTCTTCATCTTTCATGAAAAGCTTGTGGGTGTCAGACTCTCCTGTGGGCTAGCACATGACAATAAGCAAGGGTTTACTCTTTAAGACATGCCATGCAAAGTGAGTATGGGGACTTTTAGGATGGACACTTGAAGAAAAATGTTACTGGGAGGTCATGATTGCTTTAGCCAAGCAAAAGCATCCAACAGAAGTGTTGGGTTTTTCTGAAGCATGATGTTTTGTCCTGCCAGCACTGGGAGGGAAACAAGGCAGTGCAGCACAGGGAGGTGTGTGGCAGAGGAGGTCACTCAGCCTCCAGCGTAGATCCCTGAGTTTTCTTGGTGTTTCCCAGCTGTTTCCCAGTTCTCCTGGTGCTCTTGATGCTTTCAGCAGTGTGCAGACCCTGAGAGAGGCAAGCTCTGTGCAGAGCTGGCACTGCCACGTGTGATGCAGTTGCAGGATTTGCCTGTCCCCCAGGCATGAGCTCCCGACACATTCCCCCACCGGCTGACCTGTACAGGCACCTGTTGTCTCACAGTGTGTCCATGGGATGAAGGTTTAACAGTGTGACTGACATCCCATGAAGGTTGGGAAGCTATTTGGGACATTAAAGCCTAAATCACATGTGCTTAATCAGAGCCTGGCTCTGATAGCAGCTGTTTCCTGTCTTAGCTCTGTTGTACAAAGCTTGAATTTTCTTCTGTTACAAAGGGGGCCCCTCCTTGGTGCCAAGTGATGCAAAGGAATCAGTTTGTTCCTTTTTGGTTGTGCACATATGAATGTATTGCAGTTTTGCTTATTGTTGTGATCACAAAAGCATTTTCATTCTTTTTCTTCCTCTTTGACTCAAACAGATCTCCCCTCCCTGCCCAGCCTCCACACTCAGGCCCAGTGTCCCAGGGGATGCATTTGTCCCAGTCCCACCATCCCAGCAGTGGTGGGTGGCACAACCTCTCCCAAATCCCAAGTAGTCAAAAAATCATCTGATGCTCGGCCTCGCTGTGTGGGGAAAGCCCCCAAGAATCATGTGTTTTGATGTAACTGTGGTGTCGGGCACTGTGGCCTATAGGGGTTAGTCCCATCCTTACGGTTTTCCTCATCCATGTACCCCCATGCAGCATTCGAGAGCATGGGGCATGCAAACTCTACTTTAAAGGTCACTGACTTGAGTAACACAGTGACTTCATCGGCACAGTCAGCACTCACTGAGGGCAAACACTCCTGTCTTAGCAATGGATAATTGGTATTTTCTGATAATGGCACGGGAGAAATGCTTTGTTTGGCTCCAGGCTGGGCATCACTGCTATCTCCCAAGAGAAGGTGTCCCCCAGCAGTGATGGACAAGAAGTCATTTTCTGATGAGGATTTCTTCTCTCTCTGTTACTGTAACTGTTGTGGACATCTCTGATAAGCAGCTTAAGGCATCTCACTTACCTGTTCCAGTCCTGCCAGCAAACATAGGATTGGATTAAACTTTTGTTACCTGCAGGAGAGTAAGACCCAGTAATCCTTTGCCAAATAGCATTTACATGTTACAGCATGTGCTGGGCTGTGTTTACATTGGCTGAAATTTGCAGACCTGCCCCTAGATTTCCATGCCTTCTCTCCATCTGTCTGCCTGTCTGTGTGTGTCCTGTCATGGGCCATATGTCGGGGGCCAGCAATATCCCTCAGGCATCCTGGCAGCACTAAGCCAGTACAGAAACACTCTGTGCACGTCCTCAGCAAGGGCTCTGCAGGACCTTCTCAGGGCACCTGGGAGGGAAACACTAGACTATGAAGATAGTCTTGAGTTACTCTGCTGCCCCTTGGCCTCCTATATTTAATCCTCGTGAAGCACAACTGGGTGAACTACCAGCTCCAGTTAGCACAGGTGAAGGAAAGGACAGGGTATGTAGGCAGGAGGCTGATCAGCAAATCTGGTGAGCACAGAGCAATGCACAGCCCCTTTTCTATGCAAGGGGAAATGCATGAAGTGTGTATCAATGTACATGCACTTTAGGGTATTAATTTCAGGATTCCATACCTCTTTGGAACATACCTAAGCCAAAATGGTCTCTTGATCTCTCTAGACAGCACCAGCCATTTTTCTTGAGGTTCAGAGCCTGGGACTGAATTTTCCCATGTAATTGCAGATTGCATGGAATAGCTTCTCCCTGCTCCATAATTCTCTTGCAGTGATGACCTGTGCTGCTGCCTACCCCTGGGTTGGGGGAAGGCACAGTCACGATGGAACACAAATGCCAGGCATCTTCTCCCAGTTGAGAGCACCTAAGTTTTGCAGCCAAGATGCAGGGAGCAGCAGAGGGATGATAGCCACACACCTCCTGCCCTGCCTGCAGAGCTCCAAGAGTGGCCCAGCTTGGCACCATACCAACGGTGCAGAGCAAGGGGGGTTGCAAAATAGCTACTTAGTGTCCTGGGCTCCCTTGAGGTTTTGTTTTCATCCATTTTTAGCTTTCTGCAGAATTCTGTAAATGAAGTGTGGGTGAATTTTGGAACAGAGATGGACAGATATGCCCAACGGGCATCTGGCAGGATTGAAATTTTGAAATATGTTTGAGAGGGGAGTGGAGCGTGTTGCTCTCCTCTGTCCAGCTCTGTCCTCTGTCTGTACCGTAGGAGAGCTGACTGGCTGCTGTGTCCCTCTCTGGGCAGACCCAGCTGTTTTACTGGTGCCCTCCCAACCCTAAATGATTATGCCAAAAATAGGGCTCATTTCATCCTTCATTTTGCGGGGGTGGTTGCTTTTTCCTTCCCTGTGGGGCTGTGGCAGAGGCAGTGTCTCTTGCACAGCACGTTGGGGAAGATGCCATCGGAGGCTGCTGTTGTTTGTGGTCCCCCTGCTCTGTCTGGCTTTCTGCGGTTATCTGCTCAGTGTCCTGAGGATTTGAAACCAGCTTTCTGCAGTTACAGTAATAAGCTTTTTCTTTAAGAAAAAAACCCAAATTCCTACCAGCTCTTTTGTAACTTGAAAAACATAATTTTCTAGGTACCTGATTCCCTGGCCCTCGTGGGAATGCTGCTCAAAGCACCCCACTTGCCAGGATGGCTGCTGTGAGCGTATACTGCTCCTTTGGGCCCTAAAAGAGGAGTCCAGCCCTGTTTGCCTGCTGAAATGCTGAAGCAGCCGCCAGGCTCAGGCTGGCAGGATGCTGCTCTGGGGACAGGTCACATGGGACAAACAGCCAAAGTAAACAGAACCCTATTGCCTTCCTGATCCTCGCTGCCTGCAGTCTTTCCCATCAGCTGGAAGGGGATGTGAAGTGAATTTCCCTTCTGTGGAAGAAAACCAGCAGTCTCTTCCATGGGTTTGTGGTTGTTGGGAAGAGCAAAAGAGCATTTGCCAAGTGGGACACTGAAGGAAGGGGCCAGGAGGTTGTATGTGTAGGCCAAAGAAGAAAAAACCCACGGCCTTTGTTGTAGCTGTTTCTTGCAATTATTTCTAATGCCAGCCTTGGGATGGGATGCAATTTTTGAGGTCACTGAAATTACCTAAAGAGCTGGTGTTGCTGTTACAACTGTGGGAGCTGCAGACCTGTCTCCAGGCAGGACCAACCTGCACAGGGTGTGGGGCCCTCCCCGCCATGGTTCAACCCTGGGACACAGGGTGTTTGGGGCTCTCCCATCCGGCTGTGCTGTTGCCCTGCAGTACATGTAGGTAGGCTATTGAACCAAGCCTGCTCTTGCAGAAATCCCTGAGTTCTAACATCTCCTTCCTCTGTGTTTTCCCTGGCAGTGCATGTTTGCGTGTTGGTGCAGTTGTATGATAGAATTAAAAATGAATTGGGCCCTCACTCTCCTTCAGGGCCTGCCCACCAGGGTTCCCCTACCTGCCCCATGTCTTAGTGCTTTCTTCCTACAGGTTTTTATTTGCTCTGCAATTGTGAACTGCTCCAGCGATAGTGTGGTGGAACAGAGGAGCAGATCAGTGTCCCAGAGCAGTCTTTTCTAGGTGCTCCTGGTTGTGCTGGATTCGGGACTGCTTTCACTTCTCACCCCAAATCCTCCTGCAGTAGATGAAAAATAATCCTGCCAGTCCAAAGGTTGTTGATCGTAGGGCTGTAAGAACTGCACCTGAGTGCTGTTAGTGCCCGGGTCAGTATCTGGGAATGCAGAGGGTGGGGACACTCACCTGCCTCTTTCCAGCCCAGGACTGTGCTCAGTGTCACAGCCAGCAATGTCCTGTACCCTGTCCCTGCTGCCTGTGGCTGGGTATTCTGTCATCCCTCCCCATGCATGAGCTTCACACTTGGCGCTGGGGCTTTTGAGACATAAAGTTGAGGAGCAGGACGTTCATTTTAGCACTGTGGCAGTCATGTTTTCTGCCAGTGAATCCTCCTTCTCCATGCTGTGTCTGCAGCAGCTGAGGATGGCCAGGACAGAGAAGGAACACACTCATCCTGGTGACCAGAGCAGTAGGACGACCATGGCTCCTGGGACAGGCAGAGGAGGAGTCTGCCGGGCATTGACTCACAGCAGGATCCAGTTTTGGATGCTCTGTTTCAGCCTTTGGAAGAGCCTGTCTCACTCCCTCCCCACAAAGTCCATTCTCCCCTTGTTTTCACTAAAATTAGAGGGGGGTGATAACCTTAATTAGGTTAACATGTTCATCTGCTCCCACCATACCAGCAGGTGCTGGTGCTGCTGGGATTTGGGTCACAGTGCCCAGGGAACATGCTTTGGACCTGTAGCCCCTCCTTACAATGACTTGGGCTGCAGCTCCACAGTGTAGCACTGGCTCACGTTGGTCATCTCCTGCTCTCTGGACACCATGAGGCAGCCAGGGAGCGTTAGTCCAGGGGAAGCATTGCTCAGAGGGAGCCTCATCCTCCTCATTAGTGCTTAGGGCAGATTCTTAGTTTGGTTCCTCTGGGCTAAGCTGCAGCAAGCCATCACTGTGAAGGGTTGAAGGGTGCAGGGTTATGCCTCAACTCCACTGCACAGTGCACGTTCAGGCCATAGTGCAGCACCACTTTATTAGTGCCTCAAGTGGCTTGAACAAGACTGAGCATTTCTCTCTGTCTCCCCTTTGTCTGGACTCAAGAAGGAGCCCAGATTCCCTCCAGATGCCCAGGATGGCCACAGCATGAACCTGAATTTCTAGAACTGCCAAGAGAGCAGAGGCTCCTGGTGCAGAAGCTGCTTGGAACAGCTGTGCTGGACAGCCTGGGGAGGAAACACAAATCTTTATGACTTTATTTAATAAGTTATTTATATATTATTTGCTTGGTAACTGAAATACCACTTTGGCCTCGGACACCCACCAAACTGGCTGAAGTGGGGCTGGGAGCCCCAACCTCCTGCAGCTTCTCCTCCCTGCTCACCTCTCAGAAACCCCATGGAGGTTTCCACTGGGGGGAAGGGGGGAGAGTGGGCAAAAAAAAAAGTGTATTTCTTTCCTTTTGATTACCAGACTAATGCAAAATGACAGGGCAGGGGGGCGTCCTCCTAGTGCAGGGGCCTGTGCTACACCCCCTGCTTTGGGCTGCAGCCGTGTGGGCAGTGCCTGTGGGCTCACTGGGGCTGAGCACTGTGCATGTGGGTGGGCAGCAGCTCCTGTGAGCTTGAAGTCACAAGGCACAGGGGAGCCTGAATGCATCAGTCTCCTTTGTGGCCTCTGCACAAGAGGGGATGTTACACTATGGGGCAGAGGGAGTGGTGGTGGCAGCTGGGGATCATGTGCTGGGCATGGCGTGGAGCTGAGAAGTGGCTGCTTTGCTTTCCCAGTGAGTGCACATGCTGCTTTTTTTTGCCGGTCTTATGCTGAAAAGCTGAGATTTATGTACTGTATGAAAAAAAAAAAAACACAACAAAACAGAAAAAAAGAAAAAATCCTAATGTTCCAAAATAAATGACAGTATATTTTGTACTTTGTAAAGTAATTAAAATGAAAAAAGAATAAAAAGCAAAACTTATGCTGTCTGCTTTTGTACTGATCAAACTGATGAAAATAAAGCAGAGCTTGGCATTGTCTAAAAGACGTAACTCTCATTTCTTTCACCTACAGCCACAATGGGCCTCACACCATTTAGGAAAGCCAGCGGACAACCCCAGGGCTCTCCAGTGTCCAGAGCCTCTCACCAAGGTGTACTGTATCCCTGTGGATGGTACCCACCACCATTTCCATCCTCCAGCTCTTCTCTGAGAGCCACAAACGTGCCCCATCCTATTTCCTTAAAAGACAAGGTTAGTGGGATGCTGCTAGTGTATTTGGCAGACTTAGTTTTACCGGCTCACTGCACAGTGCAAGATGCCCAGGAGCCTGGAGAGCCCCAGCAGAGATCCCAGTGAAGCATTCCCAGAGCCTTGCAGCCCCTTCATGGCCTATTTTAGGACAGTCACTGCTGGGTCCTGACTCTCAGTCAGCAGCATGCCTGCACAGCAACATTGCCAAATGCTTTTCTGTAAGGAGGAGCTGAAGAACCTGGCTAAAATGTGCAAGAAAAACAGTGAAATCACATATCATCACCCTATCACAACTGTAACAATTTATAGTGGATGTTTAAAGAGAAGCAGCTCAACTGCATAAAGTGTGGTCAAAAGTATCTCCTTCTTAGCATAGTGTAACCCATTTTTTACTCTTCCAGTCAAGTGTAAAAACATTCATGTAAGAAATTAGTGTGGGATTGCTGATCTGGAATGCAGCCTTATTGCAGAGCACTGCCTTGAGCATTTAATCCAGTAATGCACAAATAAATCAACACAGGCACTGCCATATGATCTCAGCACTGCCCTGCAAAAGCAACTGTCATCTTAGGGTAAACAACAGGATTTAGGCTGTTAAACTGGTGTTCAGACTCTGAAGACACTGCACACACTGAGAGGCTTTTAGCATTTGAGTTACCTCACCTGCCCAGGTTCACACCTTTGAGCAGGAGGTACTGGGCCACTGGGGGATGGGCGAGGCTCCAGCCCCTTGCAAAAAAATGCTACAAAAATAGATTCTGATGAGTCATGATGAAGTAATATTATTTTAGGAGTTACTATTTTGAATGCTGCAGGCTAATTATTAGTTCTCAGAGTCATTTGTTTTTGAAGGATCCTGAAGAGAAAAGTGTCTGCTGTAATGAAACAAGTGCCCAAGACAATCTTTGTCTTACAGGCACTCGTGTTTTATCCCCAGGTGGGCAGTTTACTGACAAGATAAGCCCAGCCTTGCTGTGCAGGGGCTGATGGGGCGGTCCGGGGCCATGCTGGGGCCAGCTCTCCAGCAGGAAATTGCCAGCAGCCCCTTGGGATGGCAGGGTGTGGACAGGGGCACTTCGGCTTGAACCTTTCATCCATCCCTCCTGCAGCTCCTTTAGCCCTCAGCCACAACTGTGCTCGGAGCCACGCATGCACAGGGCTCTGTGCCAGGGGCTCATCCTGAAGCCCTTTTGGGCTATTTTAAGCCAAATGTGCCAGCACGGTGCTGTTCAGAGGGCTAATTAGTTGTGTAATCAGTGCCAAATCAAGTAGGTTATTCTAGCTCTAATTTGAGCTGCTCCCCATGTGCATCCCTGGCCCCTACCCCCCTCACTGCAGGTATATTTAGGGATGCAGGTGTATTTTGGGCTTTGCCATACTTTGAAGGACAAAATGATACAAAGTTGCCTTGCAGTGCACACTGGTAGTGACCTGGGGTCACCCCAGCACTGCCAGAGCGTCTCAGTCCTGTGGGAGAAGCACAAGCCATGGAAGTTAGGGCTGCCTTCAACAGGTAAGGGGGAAGAGGGCATTTTCATATTCTGAGCCAAGACCGAGCCTATCAGCAATGGTAGCAGCACCTCTGGGAGAACACACTTTAGAAGGGGGAAAAACTGCTGCACAGCAGTAGCCAGGATAGAGTGAGAATCTGAGAGACAACTATGTAGACACCAAGGTCAGTACAGGAAAGGGAGGAGATAGAAAAAGCAGGAGTAAGCATGAGCCTGGGAAGAAGAGAGAGGTATGGGAAAGGCAGTTTTAGATTTCTTCTTATTCCTCAGCAATAAAATAATTTCTCCAACATGAATCTGATGTGCTCATGATGGTAACATGTAAGTGATGTCCTTAACCCAACCCAAATGCTTTCCTTCAGATCTTCTTCGTCTGTCCTGTTGATGCAGGGGGAGATGGTAACAGAGCAGCCTGGGCAGCACCCGACCAAGGTCGAACTGCCCCCCTGCTACTGTAACCAAAACAAGGGTGCGTGCTGGTCTTGCTGAACTGCAGACCCACTGCCACGAACCTGGTTCCCGCCAAGCAGCCTCTGAGAATCCCACAGCCACTATAATGAAAGCGCAAATGCCCCCACTGCATTAAGCCATACAACACTTCTATTTAGGCCTAAAGACCTCACTGGCATCTCATTAACACACAGAATTTTCAATTTACTGCAGAGCAAGACTGCTACACAAGGTATGACATGGCACTAACTCATCCCAGCTCTGCAAAAGGTCCAGCCCCAAGGTGCACTGGGAAACAGCTGTGCATGAGAGCAGCTGAGAGCCCAGTACTAACCAGCCTTCCTCAAAAGCAAATGGGAATTGTTTGTAACACCTTTCTTACAAGAGTTTTTATGTTTGTTTTCAATGCTTTAATATGCCTCCTCATGTTAAAAGGGCACAGCTACTCCCATGAGGCTAACAAGACATGCTTGGACAGCACAAGTTGCCCAAGTCGCATGTACGATCAGGTGTAAATTAAAGCTAACTAAATGAGAATTCACAGCAGTGAAGGTTACCAATTTCACAGTAGCTTTCTGCTTGTTCTGCCTCAACCCACCCAGCAATACCAGTTTCACAGGAACATCAGTAAGAACTGAGAGATGTGTCTCTATTTCTGTGTACTTTGGTTCACCTTTCCTGTATTTTATGAAAAGCTCTTCAAGACTTATTTCATCAAGGTGAAGTTTAAACCCTGAGTTTTGGTATAGAATTTCATCCAAGGAAGCCAAAATGTGAGTATATGGTGTCCCTGGGGGCCATAGATGCAGTGCCCGACTATAACAGTATCAGTCCTGCAGGTGTGAAGGTGGCTCAGCTGACAGAAGTGTTTTCCTCTCACATCACTGTGAATCGAAATGCTGAAGTTCAAATGCAGAGTGCAAGACAGGGAGGCTCATGTGTGAAGTCATGCTCAAGAATATTCCTATTACTACAGATAAAGACTTTATAATCATTTTATTTAAAACATATCAGCTTGGATTTTGATGGATTTTGACAAAATAATTTGCACAGTAGAAGTATCCCACAGAGAGAAAAGACAACTCTGTCTCCTCTGAAACACTCCAAACATCTGGCAGTTTCCCACTCTTGGATGTCAAATTGGTAATGCCTGCTACAGGTACATACAGCTGTTGCATCCTATTTCCATCACCTTACTGCTAAGAAGGTACCAAGGAATGAGGCTCTGCTTCTCACCCATTAAGACTCCTTCCCCTGCTAGGCAATCCTGAAAACTCCGGCTAATTGCAACTGAGAGCTGAAAACAGAAAGAGTGCAGGGACTCCCCCACAAAAAATCAAAGACAGTGTTGTGTGATCAGCACAAGGAGACAAAAGTACCCGAGGAATAGTTGAGCACTGCTGAGATCCATGCCTGAGCACCAAGTTGGCAGGTAGTTGAGCAGGGACTTACTTTGTTTCCAGCCTCCCTCCCATGATAGGCTAGATGGGCTTCTGTCACCATGTGTCTGTCCCTTCCATAGCCACAGCAGCGCAGACAGCCTAGGACTGATCTTTCCCTGCTGTCTTATTTTACAGTACTTTCCCCTGCAAAAAGGTTCTCTCTTCTAATATGATCCTTGGCTGTTCAGCCTTTAGTGCTGACACAGAAAGCCTGTAACAGCCCATGGGTTGTTACCACTGCCTCTAGGCCACCACTCCGCATCCAGTTTCTGCATGGAACAGCAGCCCAGGCACAGTGCAGCTGGGGGTGGCCACTCAGGACAACTGTGCTGGGCTTCAACAGTCAGCACAACCTCTCTTCCACATAAAAAATAACTATAAAAAAAACCCCTTTCCCTTGAGAAATAGTTTGGCTCTGCTCAACACTGACACCCCAGAGCTGGTGACAGGGAGTGTCCATAAATCAGTGTCCTATGCTGCAGATTTCATCCCATGCCAGTCTGCCAGTCTGCCAGTCTTCCTTGAGGGAGATGCTCTTCATCCTCAGGCACAGAGAGGCTCAGCAGTTTGGGGCTGGGCCTCAGATTCTCAGGGAGCTCATCATGAACCAGCCAGAGCACTCTTGGCATTCCCACACTCCTCGAGGAATGTGCTTCCTTCCTGCAGCCAGGGCAGAGTGTTTCAACGATGCAGAGATGACAACACACCCAGGCACTGCTATGGCTGTCTCTGCTCACAATCACTTGGCTTCACAGAATGAGTCTTCCTTTCCAAGAAGCTCATCACCAAGTCCCCCCATCGCCCTGGCACGGTGCTGAGGCCCAGCAGCATTCCTAGGTAAAAGACTTGACCAAGCTTACCATATGATCAACTCCACACGCCACGTCCACCACCTCACCGGGTACAGTCACCTGGATCAGATACATGAGGATGGGTTATTTATCAAGCTAGTACTTTGCACCTGGTATTTCCTTTTTCTCAAGCTTCTTCTGCTCAACATGCCAGCTGGTTTCACAGAGCCTTGTACCAATGGAAGTGCCAACTTGAAAACCCAGAAAGAACAAGATTCAGCACCAGGCATGCTTGTACACTGAGCTGTGAAATACTCCTCTTTTTCCTCCACAGAAGCACGTAAAGCTTTGGAAGGACAGGAGAGGTGGCTGACCAGCACACCATGAGACTGTAGCCTCAGCCCATCTGTTCAGCAGCAGAAGCAGCATGACTGAACAGAGAGCATAATCCAGAGAGCAGGAAGAGCATCTGCCCAAGCACCACAAGCATTTGCCTCTTCTCTCATCAGCAAGAACTAGAACAAGGCAAAGGCTCAACTCAGCCTAAGGCAGTTTGTGCTTTGATGCTAAGAGACCAACTCCTTAATCCTGAAATTACAGGCTCCTTCACTTAAAGCTGACCTCAAACTTGAGGAAAGCACAGGCTAAAAAAGGAAGTCTTTCCTTAGAGCTAAGAGAGAGGACAGTTGGCCAATGTTGGCAAATGTTCCAGTGCTAGTCTGATTTTATTCATGTTTACAAGGAGGAGAAAACATAATACAGAAACACATCCACTGCAAGCTCAGACACATGAACAGGAACTCCAGGGTGGTCCCACTGACTGCCTACCTCCTCTCCTACTTGGCCTTCATGGAGACCAAGTACACTGGTTAGGCTGAACTCCAGAGCCAAGGACTCTTCTACATTCACTGAGTCTGGCTCTCAGAGCCATCTGAGGGAAAGGAGTAGAACTGGAAGTGCTATGCAACAGCTGTGAAGACAGTGAGTAAGCATCTCCTACTGTAACCTCACAGTCAGTCCAGTGACCAACCACCACAGCTGGGAAGGAAGCCCACCACGATGCAGAACTGTAGCCATGACAGTCTGACCAACCATGACCAAAACGTTCACCTAATTTAGATGAGTAATTTTTTCTGGGACAGATGACCAGTACTGGTGGTTTTCTTTGCAGCACATACAAAAGTGAAGTGCAGGTTAGAAGAGGAGGGAAGAGGCAGTAAGGGTAGCATGTAGATGATGGTGGACAGGAAGGATATGAGAACTGTTCAGGTGTGATGGCATAGCACCAGATGCTGTTTTGGGATCTGAAATTGTTACTGGCATAGTAGACTAAAAGGTTTACTGAATACCTCCATCCCTAAGCAGGCTACACAAGGACCTCTGGAAAACAAAGTACTTCTACAGTCATCTTAGACTTCCAGTTCTTTCAGAATTACTCAGCAAAACCACACAAAAAAAAAACCATAGCCAAAGACTATACTCTTGGCATTAATATCGCAATCCTTACCCTCCACGGGAAATACTGATCTTCCATTCTTCCAGTTCCCAGGCAGCCTCTTAGATTCTTGCCCCATACAAACAGTTCTCCTCTGTCTATACAGGAGAAAAAAAAATAATAGAAAAGAACAGAGACATTAAAAAGGACAAATTCTATTTGTGATGTTGGCAAATGTGGCTACAGTGTTTCTGGGAGTATACAGGGTTATACAAGCAGTATGACAGCCACCAAGGGACTTCAAGGTACAATAAATGTATTTGTGTTTGGGCAAAATGCCTAATGAACAGGACAAGCAACAAGTTCTGTGCACGAGTCTTTGTTTCCCACTCTTACAGCTATTGCTTTAGAATTCTATTTGAAGAAAGAATGCAGCAGAAATTCCAGGGAATCATTTGTGAAATGCATCATTTGTGCTGGAAGTCAGACAATTGGAACTGATCCTTATCAGCTATAAGCAGAGCAAATCCAGTAAGCAAGGCAGTGAGATCTGTCCCAAGCCATCACCTGGGCACTGCTTATTCGGCTACCTGACAGAAGTGACCTAATGACATCTGGGGAAAAGCAAAAACTTGTGTTTAACAGAGTTAAGAGTTTTAGGCTCCTCAGGAAAATATGTAGATCTTGGAAGTGTTTGGATGAGCCCCACTGCAGAGAGCACCAAAACACAATCTATAAAGTATGTACAATTTAATTGAAACATGGTTTCTAACGCTTCCTGAACACTAAGGGAAGCCCAGTTACAAGCACTCTGCAACCAGACTGACAGTGTCACATACGCTGCTTGCCCCAAAGGACCCAGCACTGTCACTAAAGTGCCCCTCTGCAAACACTGCTGCTTGATGTCAAATGACTTTCAAATTCCAAACCCTTCAAAGGCTGGGAACCCACACAGGGTGCACAGAGCACAGTATCATACCCTCTGCATATTAAATGTCCGGGTCTGCCCACATCGGGCTGTTAACTCAATTGTTCAGAAATGCCAAGAAACCCTGAAATCTAGTTCCACTTAGTTTTAATTTGTTCATTTATCATTTATAAATTCGTGCTGCTCCTAAAGTGCAAAAATTCTGTACAGGGAAATGAAAAAACCTTCCAGGTTTCCTGTTTGAGAGGAGTTTGTTTGTTTTAGACAGGTAACACTTTCTTAATTGAAGCATAAGTTATCACAGGATGTATGCCAGAAATCACGCTGACACCTGCTGCCTGCCCCTCCCCACCACTGCATTCCAGTGTGCTTTCCATTTCAAGAAAGATGGGTGCTTTTTTGGGGTTTTTCTTTTGGTTTGTCTTCTTTTCTGCCAATAACACAGCAATGTGACTTCCCCACAACAGCAGGATGAGAAACTTACTTGTAAGTGCGGCAAACTGGCCGAGTCCACAGCGAATATGAGCAACACTGATGTCCGAATTGAAGTCTGACCAGCCAAAAAGATTGGGTGGGATCATCTCTGGCACTGCTGTCTCTATTAGGTTTGGTCCTTTCCCAAGAATTCCATATCCCCAGACAAAAATATTTCCTTCTTCTGTATTATAATAAGAACACATTCTGTAAGAAAGTCTGTGCTTGTGAAATTCATGCCATGACCAAGAGTTAATCAGAACCAAAGCGATATTTTCCTTTCTCCCAGACCAGTCTAACACTTTTTGATTATTTCAAATCTGCAAACAATGCATTCCCATCCAAATGCCTCAATTTTTCCCTAAGCTGTGTAAGCAGTCAAGCTTCCCAGGCAAAACTTTCATAGGGAAATAATGCCAAGACAGAGTGGGCTAGACAAAAGACTTCAGCTTACTGACTGATGGGACAGAGGTTGAGGGTTTATTATCATGGCTTTCTGCTTTGAGGCATGCCCAAACCACCAGTAGGCTCATCACTCTGCCTGGCATTCTGCCTTAAGCTGGGTGCCTGAGAAAGTTAGCAGTTGGACAGTGTAAGACAGAGTAAGTTTCTGTGTCAGCTAGCTCTGTTCCCTTCACACTAGAAGCTCAAATGTCTGGTCATCACAAGGACTCCATCATAAATATGAATGTCTTCCTCAAGATGACCCTTCATAAAAGTAGTACAATCCCCTCCCTCATTCCTTCACTCAGTAACCCTCCAGCTGTGCTCATCAGCCACTGACAATCCAAGGAACAGTCACTAAGAAACTGCTGCAGAGTTTCACTGTTCTCAGAACTCTCTACTTTCTGTCCCAGTTTATCAAGATTTATAAACATGTCAGATTCATATGGAGTCTGAAGTGTGGCATTACTTCCTCCCTACATCCATACTCATCATAGGCCACACATGGCCCATGTGACAGCCAACAGCAGCCATACTCTTGTTCTGTCTGCAGAAGCTCTCAAAACAACACACACTGGAAGCAATGCTCTGTACTAATGAAAACAACTCCTCTAGTACATTCTTAAATCACACATTTCTCGGTCTCACAGCTCTCCTCGTAATAGACAGTACTTACCTGTTTCCAGAAAACAACATGCTTGTTCCATGATGTTACAACTCACCTACTGCATTGCCTTGCACTGAAGTCGATGATCCTAGAAGTGAACTCACCTGTTAGTACAGCATTGCCAGTCCCTCCACAGGCAGCCTCCTTTATCTTCCCAATCTTGAATGGCAAATGTCTGGGAACATTCACCTGTATGAGATTGCAGAAGAGTTGTTAGACACAAGGTAAACTGCAAACCAGACACACATTTTAACTTATTCTCTAGTTCTGGTTAGAGCTTACATACACCGGATTCCTGATAAAATCGTTACTGCCTGAATAACACAATAAGTGCAAGTCCAAAAATTTAAAAAAAACTACATGAAATTCATTAAGGTGAGGACAAGGTGAAAAAAGTTACCCACTGGAAAGCTTACATGAAAGACAACAAGGCTGGGAATGCCTTATGTCTGCTTCTATCCCTTGGTTCTCCACGTCAGACACAACAGGGAAGTCAATACATGAACATGTTTGCAAGTTTTCACGATGGACTAGATCACTAAAATTTGGTCTGCACCGGCATTTTTTAGCATACTGGAGAAAAATCACTAGAAGAAAATTGCACTTATTTGGTACAGTCCAACACAACAGAAACGTACACAGCTTGACACATGTGAAGAGCAATCTCTGATTTCTCAGCTCTGCTATTCCACAATTTGGACTTCATCTATATTGTAGCTAAGACTCATTTTTTGCCATTTATCCATTTCAGACCCCTCTGACCTCCATCGAGCACCCAGCCAGGAAAACTACTACACGGCGTAATCTGGTCACTGTTTTCAGGCGTTACAGGTCTCAGGATTTAGCCCTACATTAAGGATATATCAGGAGAGGCATGGGAAACAAAGGTTTTTAAAATTTTGCTAAAGCCATTCTAATGCAATTGTCTGCTCTTAGCCTTCTGCCAAGAGTAGCTGGAGTATTAATTCCCTGACTCCACTTCCTTAACTAACTGTAAGATGAGACCATCTGCCTAATGAGTTCAGTACTACAATAGCTAGTGTGAAGTCAGCACTGTATTTTTGCCCCATGTAAGTTTGCTGCAAAAAAACTTCTATCTGTGAGACAGTGGAATTTGTTTAGGACTCAGTTATAAACCTACTAAGGATGTCCACTCGAAATTCTAGATTAGCCAGCCAGAAGACTAATGCCTGTCCTGAAACTTGCAAAAGCACTTCAGCTGGGTCTCATGGAGCTCTTAAACTAACAAACTGGGCTGAGGTGACACAAGCCTTTGCCTGTTAAAGCTGGGAAACATACTGCCCTAAAACTACACAAATGTGTCAAATACGTTGGTTTTATAAGCATAGGTAAAAGCAGCCTGTTAGTAGTATTAGTTTATATCAATTAACACTGCTGTCAGAAGGAGTCAGAGCAGGGATAAGTGCGTCATCTTTAAGTCTGTGCACAGCAGCTGAACTGAAACATGTAAAAACGTACTCCCAGGCCAACTGACCTGTGTGGTTTCTGTGACAGATGCCAACTGCAAGTATTCTGAATTTCCCCAACCAAAGACATCTCCTTCATCTGAAACAGCCAGACAACAGTCCCCATAGGAAGAGACCTGGATAATGTTTACTCCAGCAATGTCACCGTGTAGCTTAGCAGGAACACTGGTGATACTGTAGTGTCCAAGACCTGAAAGAAAAAAAAGTTGAGAGATGATTAAGAATTTTTTCTAGACACAATTTTAATGCCTGCATAGGACCATTCTGTCATGCAACAAAATCACCCATCCTCCAAAAGACATCCTTCTGTGTCCATACTGCTTAACTTCAGTGGACAAGCTTCAATGAGCAAGCAGCCATAAACACCATTTCCAGTAGCCAAAACTACCTCTCTGGAGTACACAACAACTTTATACAATCACACCTGGAAAACAGTATCATCTTGTCTGCATTGACTGAAGTGTTTGAAGAACAGCAACAAAGTCAGGCAGATATCCTGACAAGAGATGAAGTTTCACAAACTGGCTGCATCCTGTCTTCTGCAAGGAGAGTCATGAGTGACAGCACACTGCAATCAGTTACACAATAGCAAGGGAAGTGGCAAAAGAAGCTGGGAAGCAAATGCTTCACACAACAAACTGCTGCCTGGAAAAGAGACCAGAATGTAGATGACAGAAAGATGGGCTACAGCATATTGGCACAAAAAAACATGGGAGGAACACAGCTTTGGGAGCAGCAGGACTAAACAGTAGGAATGACTGTGAGGAAGTTCTCTGACAGCAAAAGCCACCAGAAAGTGTGGGATCTTTGGGCAGGCAATTTAAGACAGCAGAGGCTGCCAAAGGGCTTAGTCAGTTCAAAAGAGCAAGAAGCATAACAGATCCTGAAACAAGAATCAGGAAGGCAAAGCTTGCACAGAACTGGGGAGCTAAGCTGCCCATGTCACTTCCACATCCCCTCAGAAGCTTTCAACAGCAGACATATTCTCCTCAGATTGCATGCTTGGATTGCCTGCATGGCATTCTGAAGCTCCTCCAAAAATGAACTGGATTGTCTCAGTCTGGTAATACAAGAGTACTGAGAACATCTGCACACAGCCAGAAACATACCAGACCCTTTCTGTCCACACATGCATGACAAATACGTATCATAAGCTCTGAATTATGACAACTTGCTATATTCATCAATTCCCTGAAAAGCAAGTTGAGCTGAGCTCCTACCTGTTTGTCCATCAGCTCCCCATCCACACGCATAGACTGAACCTTTCTTGGTTCTAAACAGACTGTGGTCCTGCCCACACACTACCTGCACACAAACAAAAAGTCACAGCTGGTCAGGAAAGGTCACGTGTTCAGACTCAGTGTAGTGAACTGGCAGATAAACTGAGCCTCTACAGTGCCCATCAGTTCAGATTTTGACCCTTCTCTCCTGATCAAATGGCTCTACAGATGGGGAAGACCAAGAACAGCAGGACACAACACTGAACAGTGAGATAAAACACCAAAACCAGCGTATTTTGATGGAAAGTGATGCTGCAGTTGATTTGTTCTGAAATCCAACAGTGAAAGAAAGCTCAATTCAGCAGTACAACACAATAAAACAGCAAAGGGAAAATAAGAGCTCTCCTTTCCCAGAGTGCTAACGACATGGCTCTTGATGCCAGCTACAAACTGCTATTGATTCCTTGCCATGTAAGCACTCTAGGCACACGGCTGTTCTCAAATCTACACTTATGTTGAACTAGCAATCATGTCTGCCACAGGCTTGGCATGAATTAAAGCCAAGCAAAAAGTTATTCAAAAGCAGACATTAAAAATTAGCCAAAGATTAAAGGGATTTAATCAACAAGCTAAGAGAAGGACTACCAATATTAAGCACATAACTGTTGTTATCAAAGTACAAACAGGTACCAAGTATTCAACCCCCTCAAAAAAATAAAACCATGAAAAGTCCAAACAGAAGTTAACAAACCTAATTCAAAACATTTTCAGGGTGTACCATGCCACAGCCTCATCAGGTGAACCTAACTGAATGACCCTTCCCTGGAACTGAAGCACAGAGTTTGCGCATAGAGTATGTCTACAGGGGCACAGATATACTAACAAACTGTTCCTGGGAATACTGCAGCCATGGCAGGCATAGTGGCATTTCTGCTGCTCTGCAGTCCCTTGCTCTCCTAGGAACCTGCCCGAGAGAAATGCTGGCTAGTCTAAGTGATGGTCTCACAGCTCACTTTTCAAAAGGGAAAGACAAAATTTAAACTAAAACAACTTCCAAGCAATATAAAATTGACAAGGGGAACAAGAAACCACGACAGGAAGAGATGTAGTGTCAGAATGACCTCTCTGTACTGGTGAGCCCAGAAATGGACACTGCACTTCAACAATGCTGAGCAGAAGGGAAGAACCACCTCCCTCGACCTGCAGGTAACACTCCTCCTAATGCAGCCCAGGGTATCATTTGCCTTCTCTGCAGCAAGGACACACTGCCAGCTCATGGTCAATGTGGTGTCCACCAGAACCTCCAGGGCCATTTCCACAGAGCTGCCTCACAGCCAGTAACCCCCAGCACACAGTGGTGTCTGGGGCTGCTCCTACCCAGAGGCAGGACTTGGCCCTTCCCCTTGCTGAACTTGATAAGGTTCACATTGGCCCACTTCTCCAGCCTCTGGATGGCAGCACCATCCTCCGGTTTATCGGCCACTCCTCACAGTTTATGCCATCTGTTAACCTGCTAAGTGTATAAGTGTACACTCAGTGATCCAGACCACTCGTGAAAAAGTAAACATGACTGGACCCAGTACTGACCCCTGGGATACAGCACTCCTTACTGGTTTCAACTTGGCTTCATGCCAATGACTGCCACCCTCTGAGCTCAGCTTTCAATCCACCTTCAGAACTGAGTTCAGATGATCCTCTTACCTGGACAACTCTGCTGTCAAACTCCTTCAGCTGATGAATGAGATGGCTTTCACTAGACACCAAACAACCACCGAGGAGAAAAAAGACAACACAGAAGATTTCAGAGGACTGTAACTAAAAAAACCAAAGGTAAACCCACCTTTACTGAAAGTCACTTTATTATTACAAGAAGAGGTTTGTCCACGTGTAGTTCCACATGCAAAATAACTGCATGAAGGAACATAATTTTACATTCTCTTATTTAAGAAATTAAGAACTGCCACTTTTTAAATATAACTTTTCATGGGAATTGGGGGTAGGAGCAATCCTCAAAGATGGTCTCTAGTCTAGAATGAGCACAGACACTACATAATACTGCAGCACCTATATAAACACTACACTTAACTAGAGATTAACCTAACATTCCAGAGCACAGTGTAGTGCTAACATCTCTGTCATTCTGTCACAATACCACGAATTATGAACAATCCAATGACTGACTTGCAGTATCAATGCTAACAAAAACTACCTAATTACAGCTATTTTCTCAAACTCTACAGTCCAAGTGTTGTGGATCACAGCGAGAGCAATGAACAAGATTTCTTCTAGGTCCTGCCAGGGAATGAGAAATTTCCACTTACACATTCCCACTATCCACTTACTCACTGATATCTTACAGAGCATTTTGAGCATATGCTTTGGTGTGGCCCACAAAAAGCCCTGTGAAGGAAAAGCACTACAGATTCAGAGGCAGTTACAGCAAAGATTCAACAAAAGCACGCCTCTTTCATAATTAAATGGCATTTCTAACACCCTCAGGAACTGCACGTGGGCTCTGAGTGGTTAAAGGGAGAAAGCTCAACTACTAACACCAATTATCTCAAGGCTGGGTTTTCTCTCTACGCCCTGTGAGAATTGTCCCATGCTGACCATCCTTCTGTCTTCCGTGAATGTAGTCAGCAGAATGCTAGTGCCCAGTCTGAGTTCATACAGGCCACTTGTATGATGCCTGCAGCACAAAAGCCTGTTCTCAGACTCCTTAATCTTAAATGGCATGCCTATACTACCAGACTTTTCCCACCTTTAGGCCTTTCTGCAGGGTTGTTTTCATTTACTATGTTTTTAACATTAAGAAAGTTCAGAATCTTTGACTTCTCACCTGTAAATTTCATCTTCAATAACCTTGCGGCCACACTGTCCATAAGAATTGTTTCCCATTGTGAAAACTGAAAAACAATGATAAAATGCATTAGTTTTATTACTGTCCAATCCCCTGAAAGCCTCTTTTCAGGTCTACAAAATATTTTCATGCCATTCTCAGTCTGAAATGTGAAGCACTGTAATAGAAAAATGGCATAAGCTTTCTTCAAAGCAAGTCCACTTTAATTTAAGTGACCGAATCCATTTTCATCAACAAAACCCAGCAATATTGTTGCAGGCACAGGAGCAGTACCTGGAGCCCATTGGCTGCTTGTCAGGAATTGCCTAGTTCATCCTGCATTGTCAAGGAGACTCAGAAATAGATCAGTGTTCCCCTGGAGTGGTAAAGCAACCAAGCAACCAACTCACCCACTGAGAAGCTCCACTGAATTGCTTGGCGCAGCACTGAAGCCAATGCACCAGAGAATTCCCGAAGACATGGAGAGACAATTCACAAACAGGATCTTCTCTATAAAGGGCTGTTAATTAACTGCTTATATTAATGCAACACTCCAGAGCTCCAAGGTGAAAGTAATACAGGAGTATTGCCATAGTCATTCAAAGCTGCATTCAAAAATGTCTGAGTGAACATGATAAACAGGTTGCACTTCAGCCAGGCCTGGGGCAAGATAAACTTCAGGGTGAAAAAGCTCCCAGCACATTACAGTTTGAGCCAAGCAGAGCTCACGTTTCTCCCTTGCAGCAGCAATCCCACAAAGGCCAACAGCTGCCTGTATCCCATTTACAGTGCAGACAGCCCACCTGGGGTCAGTCTAGTTCTAAAGGACAGAAACCAATCTTTTTTTGAGTTTTTAATAAAAGCATAGTCAGGCATCCCTTGTCACCAGCACAAACAACATTATACCTCCTTCACTATCTGTCAGGACCAGGGAATGGGCTCTCCCACAGGACACCTGCAAGACTCGAGTCTGCTGCGGCTTCTCCAGTGGTAATGGAATTGGAGATGGTTCCAAGACATATTCATAGCCCTTAGCTTAATAAAGACAGAAAACGTTAAGTCAGTCGCTTCCATGAAGTAAATTTAGCATGTATTTGCTGATTCCATTGTACATTCACATACTCACTTCTGCTTTGTTACAAAAGCAGATACATTTTAGAAAGCCAAGATACTAACAGAAGAGACTGACAGAAATTTATCGCAGAGAAAGAGAGAAGGTAAAAGCCATGGTGAAGCCTCAAGCCAATATCACTGCCTAATTAAAGGTCCACCATACCTGAAGGCTGAATTAAGGCTTCAGGTGGCAAAATTGAGAAACTGAGGCTTTCAGCCATATGTTCAACCTCTTTGGTGAATAAGGCTGGATTACCAGAACTTAACACCAAGCACAAACTAAGTCCTCTGCGAAAATGGGGATATTGCGAACAAGGTACAAGAGCAACAATCATACACACAAAAAAAAAGCAGGAACGGTGAACCAAAAAATCTCAGGGCTTTACATTTAAAGAACAGTAGATTAAAGGCTCTTTCAGAAAAAAAGGAATGCAAGAAAGACTAGCTAGGCTAGCTCCACAGGGAATAAGAGATCTAACACTTATGAAAGAAAATGACATGCTGTACTTGAAAAGATGTCATCAGCTACAGTCAATGGTGGGGGAGAAAAAAAGAACAGTAAAACATAAATCACTACTAGGGAAAAGGTTAAGGGGAGATAAAAAGCTATGATGTCAAAGAAAGTCACTGCAACAAGTGAAATCAAATCCCAGAGGACTCAAAGAAGTATTCTGCTCACACGCAGCAGTGCTTTAACTGGTTCTCACTGTCTTCAATAAAAATAAGAATTAAAAAAAACCCTAGAAAATCTACACACACCCTTTTGCAGTAAGACACTACTGGATGTGAGGACAGGCAAGCACTGGATGTGACAACAGGATGTTTGTGAATGGCGGGCTGCCTGCCATGCAATAGAGCAGGAGCTGAAGAGCAGCCAAGTCTCTGTCTAAAGACATATGGAAGTCACAAAGCAAAAAAATCTTTTCTGCTCTCTCTGTTCCTTGCAGCAGTGCAACACAGGCTACTAGGATCTGAGGTAATCATCACTGATAGCTGAGGGATTTTGGAGAATAGAGGCAGTGAGGTGGCTAAGGAAGAGAAGGGTGAGAGTAAAATATTAGTAGTTCAGATACAACCATCTAAAAGTCAGATGCAAATTCCCTGGAAACGAAGCATCTACAGAGACAGTGTTGGAATCAGCAGGTAACAAAATAAGTTTGTAAAACAGTAATGAGCAGCACATCCCAGAAGAAAGCCTGTCTTGAGGAAGTAAAACAAGGAGCAGTAGCAATCCCGTTGTTGAATTCCCACTTTCAACAGATCCTGCCAAACCCTCTTACTTAGCAGGGCTTGAACTGCAAAACTACTTAAACCTATTTCTGGATTCTCTGGCAAAAATAATCTCCATGTCAGATGACAAGTGAGATAACTACAAGACATACCTTAGACACCAGCATGTGCAGAACAAAGACACAGCAAGAGCTGAAACCTTTAAAAGCAGACGTCAGGGGAGGCTTTTCCAGGCCCTGCATTTTGTCGCTGCTGTTTAAGCTCACACTTGCTGTATGCACACACTGCTGGGGATCTATCCAGTGTGCCAGTACAATGCAGCATCACTGCAAACATCAGCATGATGCACTGTAGCCGCAATTTTCTTTTCTTCTCCAAAAAGTTTAGTATTTTGCCCATATCAGACACATTACACTCTTATACGTTATAAAAACTGCTTTTAACGTGATTTTCCTCGATTGTTTATGGAGGAATGTCTTCAGAGACAGCCATTTTATGATGAAAGTTTGTGTTTCTCCTATCTGCCTTTGGTGAAGAGTGTTAATTTTCTGAACAGAAATCATTATCTTAAATGGTTTGAGAGCCTGGTATAAGACAGAATGACTGAATAATGTGTTTTTCCTTCAAAAGTCAACTTGCTATTAAAATAATTTAAAAAACTCCCCTACAGCTTCACAAGCAAAACAAACAAAAAAACCCCAACCAACCAACCACTGACTGTATAAAAAGAGCTCTGTGGGAAAGGAATTTAGTTTATAAGTGCATAGGCCACAGAAATGAGCAAACCACCCTGCCAAAATCGATTAATTAACTAGCCCCTAACATTGTCTACTATCGAATTATAGATTCAAAGCCACACCTTAACCAACACCCACATTTTCCAGAATAAACACTTCCGTTCGTACCTGGATTTAACTAAACTCTGTAAGTGCAGTGTATAGAACAGAGGCACACCATGACCAAATACAAAGCGCAGAAAAACAGTTAAAATCAAGAAAAGGACCTCTTAAAAAAAACCCAACAAGCACAGCCTGGCACTGCATCAAAGCCTCCGGATATTTTTCACACCTTCTAACTGAAGTTTCCGGTACCACAGGTATCCTGCAGTGCCCCCTTGCGCCCCCCCTCCCCGCCCTGTAAATCTTTAAAACACTCCAATCCTTACTTCGATCTCTTCTGCTCCTCTGGAATCCAAGCTGAGAATCCTTGTTGAGCCCCATACCCCACACTTTGGTGATGTCTGTGGTATTAGAGGCCAGCAGTGTGAATCCATAACCACAGGCAGCAGAGGATATCTTTGAAGACAGACAAAACCCACACCATTCAGTTAGCTACTGCGGCTTAGAAAAGCAAGTTTCACCCCACGCTATTTGCTCATCAGCATTCATCCTTCATTAAGCTATATCCATATATGGTCTGAATTCAAGGCATGTACGATTTTGTGAAAATTATCAGAAACATTCTTCTGTGATAAGCACAATGGCGCAAATTCAAGCCCAATCTTTTGCCTTTGAGTTTTGTTTTCGTGTGCACACATCTTCATTTTTCTATTAATTTTGCCCCATTCAAACACAACAGGAAGACCTGTTTGCTGACCTTCATCAGCAGATTATAAAAAAATCCAACCAAACAAAGAGATATTAAAAGAATAACATTCCTGTTCTATTCCTTTTGCCAAAAAAAGCCCAGGACAAAAGCCATGTGAGGAGCAACTGAGGTCACTTGGTTTGTTCAGCCTGGAGGAGAATGAGGTCAGACCTCATCAGGGTCTGCAGCTTCCTCATGAGGGGCAGCACGGATCTCTCCTCTGTGTGAGCAGTGACAAGACCCGAGGGAACCGCTAGAGCTGTGTCAGGGCAGGGTGAGGTTGCATATCAGGAAAAGGTTCTTCCCCCCAGAGAGTGGTCGGGCACTGAACAGGCTCCCCAGGGCAGCGGGCACAGCCCCAAGAGAGCTCCAGAAGCGTTTGGACAACGCTCTCAGGTGCGTGGTAGGACTGCTGGGGTGTCTGCGCAGGGCCAGGAGTTGGAGTCGATGATCCATGTGGGTGCCTTCCAGCTCAAGATATTCCATGAATGCTCTGACCTCCTCTGCACTGAACAGCCCAGCACAACGAGTGAAACATGTAGGCAAAAGAATAATATTTTCAAGACAAGCTTCCTATTTGTCGTGTGGGAGGAGCCTCGGAGCCCCTGGAAGCGAGGCCCGTTTTCTCTGGCCAATGCTCTTCACACCCTGGTTCTCTCAGGCCTCTGACAAAACTACAGATATATATTTTCCAACCTGCATGCTGCTGCAGTTATACCGGTAATCATTCCGAGTAACACTGCTATATCGACAAAAAACTGTGAGTCACGGCAAAGCCCTTAAACCCGATCCCGCAGCGCAGTTCTCGCTGTGCAGAGCCCTGACCAGGCTCCGGGGTGGGGGGAAACGGCGGCCTCGCCGGGCCAAGCCCACCTTTTCCTCCGTCTCCAGGCGGTACGGCGTGGGTTGGATACGCCGCGGCTTCTTCCAGCCCGCGTCAGGCTTCACGAAGCTGGGGACGCCCAGGGCGCCCGAGTAGCTGAAGCCCCACACGAACACGCGGTCCTTGCGCCTGGCCGCCTTACCCGCATACTGGAACACCGGGGCGGCCTCCTCGGCCTCCCGCAAATGGCGCGTGCTCGGCGGCCCCGCCGCCCCGCCCAGTCCCCTGCGGTGGAGCAGCCGCACCGCCCCCGTCGTCCTGAGCGTCCGCAGCACCCCCACCATGACCGCTCTCACGCCGCCGCCATCTTGCAGCTTCCCCGCGCGGGATCACCGCCCATGCGCACACGCGCCCTGCCGCGGTGGCGCGGCGGGCTTGGTGTTAAGGGGCTACTCCGCCCTATAGTGAGGGTGGGCCTCACAGCCGCCCAGACTGAAGGCTGAACCTAAACCTACACCCACACCCAGACCTAGTTCTAAATCTAAACACAGCCCCTAAATCCCGACCCTAGTATGGATTAGACCCAGCCTAGACCCAAAGCAAGATCAAAACCCAAACTCAGGCCCAACCTACATGTAGACCCAGACCCCACCCCAAACCCAAATCCAAACCCAGACAAATCCCCATCTGGCGTGCCAATGGCACGGCTGGCTGTGGTGGTACCCAAAACCAGCTGTCACACCACACTCCCTCTGAGAAGTAGCCCTATCCCCACATCCTAGCCCTAGCTTTCCACTTCAGGGAGCAAAGTAGCCGCCTTCCAGGAGGAGCTGCAGTCCTTTCTCCCCTCCCCCCCCCCAACTAAATTTCCTCCCTGCCAGCATCTTTTGCAAGAGACTCTTGCCCAGTATCCCCCAGGGAGAACACCTTTCCTGTCACCATACCCACCCTGGCCCTCAGGGTCTGCCTGATTCACTGTCCAGGTGGACATTGAGATGTCTATCAAGTGTCTCTTCTTTATTGATGAAAACCACAAAATCATTCAAAACACAAAACGGTGATAAAAGGGGATCTAGAGATGAGGGGTCCTCGTGGCTGTGAGGTCTCAGCCCCTTGGAGCTCGTGGAGCAGGGCTGGTCCCTCCTTGCAATGCCATCAGGACGCCTTGGGCTGGCCATGATGGAGGATGAGGGTGGGTGCTGGTCTGCACCGATTCGGCCAGCAGCCCTCCTGTTGCCTGTGGTGGCTGCCAGAACCACATGGATCCCTGGCCTGGCTCCAAGTCCTGGCTGTGCAGGGGCTGGAGGAGATGAAGCAGTGGATGTCTGGTGTGGGGGCTCAGAGGATCCTCACAGGATCTTCCTCCGGGTCCTCTCGGTGCAGCGGTTCAAGATGAGGTCTTTGCTGGGACGGGGAGGAACAGCAGGTTGAGCCTTGGCCTTGTTCTCCTGTGGCTCATTTTTCTCAACTGCGAGCAATGAAGATGTACAGATGGGTCAGAGTGCTCCACCCACCCACCACCCTCATGAATGTTCAGCAGCTTCCTATGTGATAGCCACCAAAGCTTCTGCCTCTCCTCTCTGCTGCCTGTAACAGTCTTCCTGTAGGTCAGGGTGGCGGGATGAGCCCACCTGTGCCCAGCTGGGAACTCTTCTTAGGGGAATCCCAGCTTTAGGTCTGCACAAGGAGCTGCTCTTCCTTGGGAAGGTCATGGGTACTGAATGGGGACTGCCAGATCTAAAGGGTCTACCTCAATGGCAGTCATCTTCCTCATGGAGAGAAGCTTTTTACAAGGGGCTGGAGTGACAGGACAAGGAGGAATGGCTTCAGAATGACAGAGGGAAGGGTTAGATTAAATATTAGGAAAAAAATCTTGCCTGTGAGGGTGGTGAGGCCCTTGCACAGGTTGCTCAGAGAAGCTGTGGCTGTGCCATGCTTTGAAGCATTCAAGACCAGGTTGGATGGGTGTTTGGAGCAACCTGGTCTAGTGGAAGGTGGGGTTGGAACGAGAAAATCATTAAGGTCCCTTCCTACTGAAACCATTCTATGATTCCACGATTCTTCACACAACACTTTCCTCTGGGGACTCTGCTGACAGCTAACGTACATGGCAATGGCAGTGGTAATGGCAGAACAGGGGAGGTGAAGTGCACAGAGGAAAGCACAGGTCCCAAATGCAGGCTGACCTCCCTCCAGGTCCGTATTCCACTCTGTCTGACCTACAGCCAGGGGTAAGAAGCCTTGTTGAGAGAAACATCTCCCTGCACACACTTTCCCCATAGGAAAAAGGCAGATGGGTATGGTGTGACCTCACTGTGCTATCCGCCTCCAGCTGCCATCACTGGGGGTCACTGGCCATGCCTGCAGGATTCCAGTCTCGTTCAGACTTACTGATGACATTCGCCTTGTTCTGGGAATTTCCCTGCATGTTCCACTGGCTCTGGATGTACTTCTTGCTGTTCCTCCTGTAAGTCTCCTGGCTGATCTGCTTACGGCCCTGCTTATGGATGCTCTTCGCATTTCGGATGGTGGATCTGCAGGGAGTGAGAAACAAAACTTTATTTTAATGCTGGCAGCTCTCACACCACACCCTTCTTTCCCTGTGTTTCCTCCTCTGCTTCACCCAAACCCCAATTTCTGCTTTTGAGTTTTGCCTGGTGGATGCCAACCCTCGAGGACAGCCACGAGTGAGACACGATGTACAATGTGTTCAGAGGTAGCTGGATGGTGCTTTGGAAGCAAACACGGAAGGGTGAACCCTGAGCACAAGTCTGGAAGGTAACGATGGGGATGGTGAGGAAGATTGGGTGTAAGGCTGGGAGGATGAGATGGGCAGGAGGTTTATCCAAGAAAGCCCTGGAAGTGATCTATAGCTCTTCGATGAATGGACATACAGCAGCTATCCTGGCTGCAACACTGAGGTCCCTGCTGTAGGGTTTGGCATGGCTCCCCAACGCCCAAGGATCAGATGCAGGGGAATGGAGTGTGGGGCACATGTCAGCATGCACCTGGATGTGCAGTGTTGAACCCATGGCAAAGAAACTACTGAGTTGTTAAAGGCTGAGCAGCATGGTGCTGCTACAAGAGAACCCACAGCATGAGGACTGTCCCCACACAGGCAGACAGAGGCCACTGCTTTGCCTCCACTACCATGGCAGGTGTGAGGTGGCTCCTAACTCCACATATGGCACCATCCTCCTGCTCTTCTTGAGCCAATGTGTCTGTCTACCTTCAGCCCCTTCCTGGTCTGAGAACACACCCCATGTCATATCAAAGCTCTTACCCACAATGGCAGGTCACCACCTTCGCAACAGGACTCAGCCTGGCTGCCAGTGCCAGCACTGCAGGGGCAGTGTCACCATGGCAGCGGGTCAAGACACTGTCCTTGGGACAGGCCACCTCACCTCCCCCAAGGGTATCAGCAAGCATCATTGCACTCAAATAGGTGGATCTGGACCACTTTACATGGTCCCACATCCAGTCCACGACCCATCAGAACTGCATTTGGAGAGATTTCAGAGCAGAGCTGATGTGTGTTCTTGCAGGGAACAAAAGACAGCTGCAAGCTCTGTCCTTCCTAGCCATTCTCTCTGCACCTGAATTAATGAGTTATTATTGCTTTTTATCTTTTTAATCAAAATAAAATCCCTTCCATCAGCTCAAATCCTCCCATCAGATTAGGCCATTTGGCAGCTCCGTTTAGTCAAGTCTCGCCTCTTAAAGTCTCAGTGCACGCACTTAGGAAATAAGAAAATGGCCAATTCAAAAATTAAAGGAGATTAGCTCAGAAAAGAAACTTTGCAGAAGGACAAGGAGAAATGCCCTTGGCTAGAGGACCTGTTGGAGCAAGGATCACACGGCCTGGCACCAGCAATGCTAGGGTGCTTGTGGGAGTTGATGAGCATAGAGCTGGTTTTTCTGCAGCCTGGTCTGTCTGCTCTGCTCACATCTCTCCAAGCAGTTCCTCACTGACAGGGCAAGTAGGTGACACCAACACCCACTGTCTGGTTTAATTTCATCTTGCTCAAGGAAGAGCTTTAGTCCTCCTCCCCTCCCACCCAGGGCTTCTCCTACCTCCGTGGAGGAGCACTCCGGTTCCTCAATTCGCTCTTCACAGAGTTTACCTCTCCAGCTTTCTGCAGGTACATGGAGGGGTAATAACCCGTGGTTTCATCCTTCCTGCAGAGCAACACAAAGCAACATCACTTGCAATCGTGGCTCTGCAACTGCCTCCTCAGTCCAGGAGAGAGACTTGATGATCTTTGTGGGTGGTCAAAGAATCCCAGGATGGTTTGGCTTGGAAGCAACCTTAAAGATCATCTTGTTCCAACTCCCTGCCACAGGCAGGGACACCTTCCATTAGAGCAGGTTGCTCCAAGCCCCATCCAACCTGGCCTTGAACACCTCCTACTTAGGGTATCCCATGATTCATGGTTCACGCCTGTCCCCTGCTGGTGTCCTGTGGATTACCTTTCATGTTCCTTGCAGATGAGATGAAAAGTTGAGGTTTTGCAAAGCAAAATGTGCCAGACCAATTAAAGGCAAAATAACTAACAATTTTTTTTCCATCTGCCTCCTTCTTGGATATTTCTGAAGTCCCCAGCAGAGGGGACATTTAGCATTTGGCAAAGAACAGGCTATGAGAAGCAGCCCTGCAAAAGGAAGTGCTGGGCAGTGGCACCAAACAGCCCATGGCTTCCACAGCCCTGATGTGGAGAATGATGGCGGCATCCCTTCCCTCTGCCTGAATCCTGCTTGCCTGACCTGTTCTTAGCATCTCTCACCTGATGACCCACCAGCCATCAAGGAGCTTGTGGATGACTTCGATGGTATCACCCTCCTTGAGGGTCAGCTCATCCTCCTCCACGGCTGTGTAGCTTTTCTGGACCACATACGACTCACCTGCACACAAGATGGGGATGGCAGATCGTATGCTGCCACCCCAGGGATGGAGCTCAACCTCCCCAAGCCACTGAGGAGAGAGGAGGCACCAGAGCATTTACCCTACATTTTAGGCAAGACCCACGGTGCTTCACGTTTGGATTCAAACTTTCCCCAGCCTTGTCACTGCCCATGGCTCATCCCAGCCCCTCCATCACCTCTCCAGAAGAAAGCTGCTGGGTGCAAGGAGTGGAAGCACAACTATCTCTGCTGGAAAGTGTGTTCAGAATTCAGTTGACGAAGTGAGGCAGAAGGAAGTGTTGTGCTAATAGAGCCTGTTGCAGTGTTGTAAAACTCATGAAGCTGATGCCTGGCAAGCAATCGGCACAAGTCTGTGGGATTCTCCCCGATTACTCTGTACAGTAAGGCCCCACTGTCATGGCAGGGTGACGTGGGGGGCACTGTGCTCCTCTGCTAACCCAGCACTTCAGTATTCACCCAGCCGGCTCAGCACAGCCACTGGATCAAGATGAGCATCTGTGATCAGCCAAAACATGTGTCTAATGCTGAGTTGCAGGTCATGGGAAGCTCCCAAGGTTGACATTGAGGCACCAAATAATGAGATTTATCCCTTCTGGCAGTTACTACAGCAGCATCTCCCTGCCCAGTGATCCTGCTCAGTGCTGATTGCCCAGCCTTGCAGTGAGCCATCCCAGTGGGGAGCTGCACAGGCTGCGGACTAATGCATACCCTGGTCACCCCAGCGTTTTTACCTGCATAGTTGGGCTCCTGCTCTTCAGACTCATCAGGACCATCCATTGGCTCCAGATAGGCAGCAGGCACCCAGCCCCGTTTATTCTTCAACTGGCAAAACCACCAGCCTGCAAAGCAAAGTAGCCATGGACATGAACACAGAATACTGCGGGGGCACTGTGGGGACACTGGCACCGAGTCTGTCCTGGCTGGGGCAGTGCAGACATCCACATGTCCTGGACGGAAGGGACAGTGCTGGAGCTGGTCTCTGTTGACATGGTGCAACCAGAGGGCTTGACTAGTTCATCATGTTCCTGCTGGGCAGGAAACCTCACAGGCTGAGGCACACCAGGAGGTTGCACAGTTTTCTAGAATTGCCCCTCACCCTTCAGCCTGTGCACTGACATAACTAACTCACATGCTGCGTTTGGACTCAAGATGCAAGAGCAGTCCTCATCCCTGCTGAAAGGGTGGCAGGGAGGGGGCTGGCCCTCAGGGCTCTCTGAAAGGATGGACACATACCATTCTCGCTCTTCTCCACAACGTCCACCATGTCCCCAGCTTTTAGAGCCATCTCAGATGTGGAGCTCTTCTCATAGTCAGCAATGGCTCGGTAGGTTTGCAGTACAATGGGGCCTGTGATGTCTGCATGGGAAAAGTGAGAGATGTTCCCCCTCCCAGCCCCCAGCACAGAAACACCCTATTTCAGGCAGGCCAGAAGCAGCCCCAGGACAGCCCAAAGTGCTCTCCCACCCTCTTTCTTCCCCAAACCAGCTGGATCTCAGGATAGTGACTCATTCCCCTGAGGCTCTGGTTTCTCCCCAGCTGAAGCTCTGGTACAAAGACCATGCTCTTGGTGAGTGTATCTGCTGTGGAATGGCAGCCCCTTTCCCAAATGGCCTTCGCTGCTACCGAGGCAGCTGCTTGCACCCCTCTGAGACCTCTTACCAGTGAGGCTTTGCTTGGAATCCTTCGGCAGGAGGAAGACCTCAGGCTTCTTGATCCTAGACAGGTCAGAGCAAAGGCAGGTCATTGCCAACCACCCCTATCCATCAGCAGCCATGTTCTCCCTGTGGGCTACTGCCAGCACCCAAAGGCCAGGGACACAGGATTTCCCTCAAACTAGCAGGCAGCTGGACTCACTGGCTGTCCGTGACAGGGTTCATGTCATCGTGACGGACCTTGAAGAAACTGACCACATGCAGGCACCGAGAGATCTTGTGGGGCAGGTTGACCAGTGTGTAGCAGTACTCGGCCAGTGTGCCCTGCCTGTTCTCAGTTGAGCGCTGCCCATCAAACCATTTTGGGGCTGGGGGAGAAGGAAAAGGGCTCAGAAAAAGCAGACAGAGAGCCTTGTTTTTAATATGTTCCCAAGCAGACTGCTCTGAATCATTAATTTTGCCCTGCAAACAAGTGGGTTTGGCCCCAGGGTGCTGCATGATTCCACGGTGTCCATAATGTGAAGCTCTGGGGGAGCACAGCTCATGCAAGCTCAGAAAAGATCCTGTTTGACCCCATTTCAGCTTCAGGATAATTCCCACGCGTATTCAGATTAAGCCTGGCTGCTGGGCCACAAATACAGTGGTTGCACTGGGGCACCAAGAGGGGCTCAGGGGACCAGCCTGTGACCAGAGGGCACTTTGCTTATCCCTGTCCCACTGGCCATGGTGCTCTTGACCCCAGAGCTCCAAAATGTCCCTGGCTGCTCCAACCCCCAGCGATGCTGAACTGCATAACACCAGGTGCACGTACGTGGTTGGTGGCACCCCCATGTCCCTCCCAGCAGTCTGCCTAGTCCCCAGTGCTCTCAGTTCCCCAAACGGAACAGGGACACTTTGAACAGCCCTGCATGGTGAAGGCAGTGCATGGGAACAAACCCAGCCTGCTGGTGTTAGTCCAGCCCCAACAGAGGCCCCCTCAAACGTGACACCCTGCATAGTGCAGGCTTATTCCTCCTTGAGAGATGTCAACCACAATCTGCACTTCTTTCTCAGGCTCTCTCCTGCCTCCTTTAAAGCAGGAAATCATATAAAAGGGGAAGTTTGTTGACCTGCACCTTGCTCGGGGACAAAGTGTCAGCTGTTTGGATCAGGAATTCATTTCCTGTCACTGAAGACATATTGCATCGCTTACAAAGTATCTGTGTTGCCATATGGGCAGTAAGCTAACCCCACTGATGGTGTCACCAAAGGAGGGCTCCGCTCAGCTCAGCCTCCCCAAAGCCAGGGGTCACAGCTGATGCTTTGGGACATGCCCAGCCTTCAGAAAGGAGACTGTGGGAGCAAGCGCTGCCACTGCTCAGATCTTTCCAGGGTTTAGATTTCAAGCTTGGTGGGCAGGAATGATCAGACCACGCACCTGCCTGGGAGGCAGCCAGAACAGCTTGACCCACCAGGGAATTTCCCAACCAGCTGCAATTTCTATTTCACACTCCAGCCCTGGTCCTTGCCCCTCACCTGGCAAGTGTGGGATGATCCGGTTCTCTATGTTGATGTCCCCGGATTCAATGGGGAACATCTCCTTCAGCACTTTCTGCAGAGTAGAGCCAGGCACGGCCGTGAGGATTTGGCAGCAGGGGAGCCCCCACCCACCCTCCTGCCCACAGCTTGCCCCTTTTCTTGATGCTCGCCCTGCTGCCACTCGGATGTGCTCGCTGGATCCCACACTTTAGCACAGGAGAAACCTGCCCAGGGACACAGATGGCTCCCACCTTAAAGGGGCAAAAGAGACTGAAGGACTGGACACAGAAGCTTCTTTGGAGCCAGGTTTGCTTTGGGGCAATTTCAGATGGAATTCACCCTCCTCTTTTCCCCACCCTGAGCCCTGGTGTGCTGGGCCAGGGGACAGTGCCTGTCCTGCAAAGACTCACGTGGAACTCGTATATCTCAGTAAAGCGGCGGTAGACGACCTTTTCGGATAGGTCGTTCCACTTCACCAGGAACATGTAGACCTGAAAGGCAAAGCAGTGGTTGCAGCTCTGCAGGTGAGTGGGACCCCCGCACTGTGCTGTGCCTGGGGAGCCCCACAGATGTTCCAGTTCCAGATAAACTGCATGTTTTCCTTCCACCACCCTATGCAAATAGTTCTGCCCTGTCAGCGAGCAAGCTGGGCACTAAGGAACTCGGCATGGACGGAGAAGGGGCAGAAACATGCGGATGGGTACCAGTCAAAGAGGAAGAAGTGAAGTGCTTTCCAAGCCTGTGAAGTAACCAACAGCTTGCAAAGGAGGTGCCCAAAATCTCGTGTGTTTAGGACATTTTAGTCTCTGACTGCCTCCAACTCATGTCATCAGCCATGACCCCTCAAAAAAGGATGTTCTTAGGCCCTTGGTCACATTTACCTCAGGAAATTTCCTGGGCAGGCTTCTTACCCCAGCCAGTCCTCACTCCTCACTTGCCAGAAGGTTGCTGTGTACTTACATAGTGCTGACTGGGGAAAAACCTTTTCTCGTAGCCCAGCAGCTCGATGTGCCGGATGAAGGCGTCCCCCATTGCTGCTCCTGCCCGCGGTGTCCTGCTCCGGACCCTGCTTCTGCCTCTCCAGGTCTCTTGGCACCCTCCCCTCCCCTCCCCACCCTTCCGCCCTCGCACAGCTTCTGCTTCGCTGTTAAAGCGGTGGGGAAGCGGAACTCCCGTTGCAATCGCACCCGTAATCGTTTACCCGCCGTGGTTTGTGTTGAGTCGGTGTTTCCCATGGCGAGTTCCCAGCCCAGCCCCTCCAGTGGCTCCAGGGAGAGGGAGGAGGCGGGGCGGGAGGCCTCGGGGATATCCTGGAAGCACCTCTGGAATCAGAGGACAGTGAAGGGTGAAGGCCAGGCTGGCTGCCCTGATATCCAAACGACCCCTCTGACTGCTGATGCTGCCCTGTGATAGCACAGGGTGCTGCAGCAGAGGGTCAAGGACAGACAGGTGCCTTGGCAATGGCAGCCAGAGGAACCTTTCTCATCTTCAGCAGAGCTGGAAGAGCTGAACGAAGCATGTAAAGCACTCCCTGAGCCCAGGGATGGCAGCACCGTTCTCTATACGGCTGGGAAGGAGAGGTAGGGAAGCTGGGGCAGAGCCCAGGCAGGAAGGGGCAGCCACGGGCTATGTGCAAGAGCTCCTGCCCTTGTGTCACCATTTCCTTTTAGTTACCTGCAGCTTCCCCAAAATCTGCCACCAAATCCTGCCTTGAGCAGCCCCCGAGGACCTGAGCCAGTCCCAGCCCTGCTCACCAACTTACCCAAGCATAACGCTGAATGGAAGGGGACCCCAGGCATAGGGAAACGCCAGGGTGGGCTGGAGACAGACCCTTACCTCCTGTTGGAGAGCAGGAGGGTCCATTGCTAAGCCACTCTGATATGCCAGTGCATAATCTGCATCCACCTCCTCCTTCTCCCTCCCCAGCCCTGAGCAGAAAGACCTGAATGGATGTGAGACCTGCATGGATCAATCCTACACCGCTTGCAGGCAAAGATGCACCCAGGAGTACTTCTGTTCCCACCAAGGGCACCCTGGATTACAACAGGCGCCAGTGCAAGGCAGTCCCCTGACAGAGGCAGGACCTGCTCTTCACAGGATGCTCAGAGGAGCTCAGCTCCAGCCAACCGTGAGCCCTCAGCCCCATCCCTGACTCCCCGTGCTCCATCTCCTGCGAGAGCCCATGCCTGGGTGCAGCTCTTGTCCCTGGCAGGTCAGCATGTTACCATGAGCTGAGCATCAAGCAAACCAAGCCCCGCTCTCAGCCGGGAGCAGAGACGTTTTGGGCAATGAGGCAGCACCCCTGTTGCCTGATCCTGGCTGGCAACAGCCCCAAACTATGGTGGAGCTGACAGGGGCTCTCCCCACCAACCAGCCCTGCCATTGGCAAGCCCTGCCACAGGATGAGCCCGGTCCCCTTATTAGCTGTAAAGACAAAAGCTTGCTCTGCATTAAAAACATCTAATACTAACCATAACTGTCCCCTGGCCCTTGGGTATGGTACTTTCCATCTGTAGAGTTCAGAAACATGGTTATTTACATTTGGCTTCTTATTATTTTAACATGGGGACTCCCCTATATGCAAGGCAAAATTATACAACCACAGATATTAAAAAAGGTCCCTCCAGGGCTGTTTGGATTCTGCTCTCTTAGTCACCAGACAGCTGCTGCTTATGGAGAACACCACAAACTGTCATGAAAGCTTATTTCATAATTACAACTGTTTGTACTAAATTTAAAACTCTGTTACAGACAATACATTACTGGAAACCACGCAATTCACATGCTTCTTCCTGTTTCATCATTCCTTATCTTGTGATGTGAGAAATGAAACAGAGACTGTAAATGCCAGTGATGAGTTAGTTCACAGGGGATGGATTTCAATCAAGGCTGTTAAAGATGGAGTGCTGAAGATCAGGAGTTTCTTAGGTGAATGGACTATCCTCTTTTCTGCACTGCTCCACCCAAAACTAGTACAAAAACCTCTTAGGAATTAAGAGCTGATGAAAGGAATGCCACTCTAACCTTTGTTCAAAATGTAATTTTTTTATTTTTGGTGGTTTAAATTTCAGCTTAATTCAGTACAGAGCCAAGGGAGGCCTTGCTTATGTCACTGATGGCAGACAGCTGTTACACAATCACAAAAATGAGAGCCTGCCCTCTTCCTTGACAGTGGGTCTCTGACAGGACAGATACAAAACAAAAAAAAGGAGAAAACGTTCAAGTTTTGTATGTGGAAAACTGCAATTCCCAAGGGAAAAACACTGGCCAGCAGCTGCACGACAGAGGTGCTGGACTTGAACTGGTTGTTACACTGTGAGAAAACCCAGGGTGCCGAAACCGAGAAATGCCCAGTTCCACCATGGACATCCTAGATGCGACACTACTTGGATCCAAAGTTCCCATTTAAGAGAAAGGAGCCAGCCCACTGCACAGGACAGGCTTTTAAAGTTCAGTAAAACACAGGGAGTATTTGTCTGCTTCTTCGTCAACACAAACCTTTCATGCTGGAACAAAAACTAGTCAGAGGTCTGGTAAGTTGCTGCAATTTTATTTATTTGTTTGTTTATTAGTACAACCAAGCCTTTTTAGGGCATTATCACTCAACACCTAAAGAGTGACATATCTCATGTATTACTAGTTTGAAAATGAGTGAGATTTTCACAGTCAACATCTTAAAGTCTGCTGTTAGGACTAGAGGTAGGTAATTTCTTAATATAAAATTGGTATTTGGAAGGTATAAATATTGGTGCAGTTACTTTGTCAATCTAATTTTCCTCTACTGGGTTTAACTCAAAATGTCTGAGACCAAAAGGAGCCTTCAGCATTGAGTGCTGACACACCCATCAGCATTACTGCACGCCCAGGCCACAAACGATGCACACCACCACCTCAACTCCCAGCATTACATAAAGACTCTAGTCCTTGTGGTAAAACCATTGTATCCCCTTTCACTTAATTTTTTTTTTCAGGTCCTGCGTACAAAGTTGCAGGAGGACCACTCTGCTACTATACACATGACAAAGCAGTATCCTGGAATTATTTATTTTCCCAGTTCCTTTGCTATGATACTTTGCCCTCATTTTGAGTAAACACAACTCCACCAGCAATAGACAGCCTTGCTGCACAGGCTGTGAGTGAAGAAGGGATGGACTGTGCTTCTACTTTTTCAGAAGGGGAAGTCAAGCCAGCTGAAACCCAGAGAAAGCTGCATTAGCTCATTTCCCCATTCTAAATGTGTCCAGCAGCAAGTGTGGAACCTGATCCTGACCTATTGCTGCAGATTCATTAACTGAGCCTGTCTGTTCAGGTCATCAGCAGGCAAATGTGTCAGTGGTTATAATGTGGACAGTACCCATAGGCTGGGTTAGCAGATAAGGTGCACCAACGGGCTCGTTCCACGGGGCTGGGAGGGACTGTCTGATGAGGCAGGAAGGCAGCTCAGCACTAGTCACCACTGGCTGGAGAGCAGGAAGGTCGGACAGGATGTGTGTTTTCAAAATGCCTCAGCACAAAGCCAACCTTGCTCCTTGCTGACATCACCAGCGCAAGGTCCCAGAATAGAAGTGGGAGCACCTAGATGTGCATGGGGCAATTGTGAAAACACAAGCATGTGTCCTACAACGCTCCATTGCCTCCAGAATGACAGAGAATGTGCTGCTCTGAATTTATCTGCTGAATTTCAGGTTGCTTTCAGGGAATAGACACTGTACTCATATGAATTTAATGCTTCAAAATTTTCCTTGAAGATACAACCACCTCACCCACCCAGAGCTGGATTTCTATCTCAACCTCTTTGCTGGAAGGAAGTAACTATGCTGCAGCATGTTCTACCCACCTATGGAATTACTGCTAGAAATTGTTGTAAAATACATAGATGTATACAGCATGGACAGTCATCAAAACCATCGTGACGGTCTTTATTTCTTCACCAGGGAATAAAGTCTACCATTTGTGCATAAAATGCAGTCATCCTAAGCTCATGGCAGTAAAAGAGAAACCTTTACAATAAACTGCATCTTTAGAGATTCTCATACAGCCAGAACTCTACATCTCTTATGGCTTGTGAAACTTAAAAAAAAACCCAACAAAAAACGTACGTTAGTCTCTTATACGATGTGGGCTGTAACCAGGACTTCAGGGGACTTAAACTAATTGTTGTAGTCACAGAATCACAGAATATCCTGAGCTTTTGACATAGTAGGACTTAGAGCAGCTTGTAGCATGTTTCCGTAACTAGTTCTAGATGAGCAGAAGGGCATCCCCACAGCCTTCAGCAGAAAAGTTCTCACACAGGTCCACATGACTATTGCCCACAGTAGGACTGCAAGAACAAACCCATCATATATAAACTTGTGATACTCTGATAAAATGTGCACTTACTACTTTGAATTAATGGAAGAAACTATAACAAGTTTAACACAAATACTGACCATTTCACAGTTCATCTCATTAATGAGTACTCATCATCAAATGAACCAGTTTATCTTTTATTTAGGAAAAACATATGAATTGTGACAGGTATGACAGGAAAAATTAGTTCAAATATGCAGATACTATTGTCCAATTAACCATTAAAGTAGTAACTGAAAATGAATGATTTTTTTTTCCTTCCAAAGTAAATAAAGTGAACTCTTTACAGAAATTTTTCCTCATTAAAAAAGCTGAGATGCATTCAGGTATGGTGAAATTCAGCTGCATTGGGAAATGTAGACAGCTTCAGCTAAGCCCCTAATCATTTTAATCCCTATCATCTCCCCAGCATTGCTGCATCATATTTAGTCCTTAAAATATATTCCAAAGTAAAACCAGCCATTCCAAACCTACAGGCATTCTTTGCTTTAAATCAATTCACAGAACTGCTGAAAAAGTACACATTTATATTTAAAAATACAAAAGGATTTGTATAGAAGGTATTTCTCTTATACAAAAGGGTTTGTATTGAAGGTACTTTTCTTATACAGTTATATTACACAGCTCTAGACAGGCCCAGCAGGCTCTTCTCAGAACTGGATGCTTCTGACAAGATAAGAAAAATTAGTTAGTTTCATTGGAGCTTTGGATCTTATAACAACTATGAGCAGTTTGTGTTGCATTGTCCAGTTCTTTAGGCCTAGATTCCACAAGCATGCAGAAGCTGAGTATTGCTCTCAACAAATATGAGATTAAATGTCTGTGAGTGGTCTCTGTAAGAATTTATAACAAATATATACTTCAGTATAAATTCACTGGATGGCCTAAAGCATCTAAAATCCAAACTACTGCAGCATCAAATTGTGCAGCCATTGCTCAGACAACATTTCTATGACCTTTAATGGACAAGTGAGAGGGTCTCACTGACTGCAGTGCTTCCCATGACAAATCAGAAGTTGTTCTTCAGTATATTTTCTCCTGCCACATTCAGTTTTATTACAAATACCCCCAGACTTTACTGATTTAATAAGACCATCACTGCTGTGCCTGAAATGCTCAGGGCACAGACAATTGGGATGCCGATTTGTCAGTGCCCACCACCTTCTACCACATCATTTCATTGTCCCAATGCCACCAGCAGCCTTTCATGTCCCAGGCTGTGTTCATGCTGCATGGATGGAGGGCCATGGCCAGGGCTGTCCCTGGTCTCCAAAAAGTTGGATGGTGCCAGGAGTAAAACCCACAGGCTCCAGGCTTCCCCAGCCACTGCATCATCTAACTTTATGCCAATCAAATCAAACAGCTGAAGTATCAAATACCACACTATGAGGGAAATATCTGGTTTCAAGTATAATCAAAACACTGAAATGGGAAGAAGTACTATCATTTTCTCTGAATGAAGCACAGAGACTCAAAAACACATGGGTCAGCATTTTAAAATAAGTGATGTAATAGCATCACTATCACTGTTCTCCATCACCACAAAAATGTCATTTTTAGGAATAAGTGACGTTAAAAATAGTGTAAGAGACAGACTTGAACATTTTGACACTTTAAATTAAACTAGGCTTTTCATAAGTTAACACGAAAGAACGAAAACTTCTAAAGGAGATTTGTTTGTCATTACAGCTAATACAAATTTTTATTTTTAGGCCACATTTTCCTAGGACTGACTGACTGTCTCTGAAATTTGAACACAGTGTGATTTACATTGTATTTGGATAAGAAAATGAAAACATCCTACCCTTCATATGTGAGAACTGAGACAGATAAAATAATTCACAAGAAAAGGACTGGCACCTTCTGACATTCAGTATTGTACCTCATCCCTCTTTTCCCCTCAAAAATATAAGAATACTATTCCTTGACAGGCATTGACTTCACAAAACACTAAATTCTTTTACCTGGTATTGGTGATGTCTACGACATTGGGTATGGTTCTTGCTTTATTTGAGAATTTTCTTCTTTTTCTGTATTATCTGTTGAAAAAGCAGTAATGAATAAAGAAAAGGGGAAGTTCCCCACCAATTTCATTATTGTTGTACTTAGTAAATAAAAATTTAAGAAAGCATGAAAAGCATTAATTATTCCTTTAAACTATTAATGATAAATAAAAATGTATTCACAGCAATTTGACTCTGGAAATAACCATTTCCACTTCAATGTAAAGCAGCCTGGGACATTAGAGAACTCTAGTTTTTAAATAATGGAAATAAAATTGGCATTAGAAGGACTGCTTCTCTCTCAATTAAAAAAAGACCTATGCATTTTTCTACTTCAATCGATCCAAAACAAATTCTGGCCCTAGCTAATCTTCTTCCGCAAAGAACAGTATCTCACTGATATGTTTAAAAAAACCCCCAAATTTTATCTTGTTGACTAAAGCATTTATCATCTTTTGATACAGATTATTCATTTCAGGAATGCTTGGAACTAACTCAAAAGAATTTTGTACCTGTATAGCATTGTATATGTGACCTGGAGCCTGATCCTGTTCTTTTTATAAACTGAGAATATGATGTTGGAAGGAAATTGGTTTTTCCCTGAAGTTGTTTGGAAGGTTTGGGGTGAGGATAATTCATCACTACAAAGCCAAGTTGTTTCACCACATGATCATTTTATACTTTCCAGCCTAGTTCTGAAGTGATTTGGGGTTCTTTAACGATCATATGCCTTTTCACAAAAACATTTCTCTAGTTACAGGGTATGAATCCAGTTTTGGGTGACAAATTCAAAACCACACTTGTGTGTCTCTTCCAAACCATCATTTCAAAGGCCCACAGCTAGAATTCCTCCACATGACAGTATTCAGGAATAACTGTCTTCCTCCCCTCATCATCTAACTTTGGCGATCCCACAGAGTTTTGGCATTATTAAGTCATCTGATGTTCCAGCTTTCAGTAACTGAGAGCTTAAAATCTCAGCTCTGCTGCGACTCTAATGCTTGCCTTCTTTCTGTCTTGACTGCTGCAACAGGGTTAATCCATACTCCAAGAAAGACTGACTTAAAATCCTCAGAGTGAACCCGTAACTGAGCTTGTAACAGTCATTCCGGTTGAGCTTGTTGGCTTGTCTCAGAGTTCAGTGACACGACAGGAAAACTGAAGCAATGGAGACTGGAAAGGACATTTTCAATTGAAAAGGGTACAGAAGAACAGGAGTCTTGAGGTTTACTGCTTTCTCTTTTGGGACACATAAGCAGGATTAGGGAATGAACTGAAGTTGAGAGTCTTAAAGTGCTGAGGCACAGCAGCCTCCATCCCAGGGCTGTTGGCTATGTTGCCATCAAGGTGCCATGGACACATCAGAGAGCCCCCTCTCAGGACCACCTGACATGAAGGCAGCATCCTGGAAAACTACCACAGCACCTCAGATCCTCTGTGCCAGCCACAGCAGAGGTAGGCACGGCCATCCAGGGCCATGCTTGACAGACTGGGGTATAGCAAAGGCAGCATTTACAGGAGCAAAGCACACAGCAGACACCAGCATCCCAACTGTCATGTCAATTCAGTATTCCTGAAGACCACATGCAAAAGCACAGGGGGGATACAAAATCGACAACCTTCATAGTTTCACATATATAAACATATTAGGAAACATTTCTCCACCAAAATGGTTGTCAAGCTCTCCCAAGAGGTTGCCCAGGGAAGTTGTGGAGTCACTGTCCCTGGAGGGATTTATAAGCCGTGTGGATGTGGCACTTGAGGAGATGGTTTAGTAGTGGGCTTGACAGTGCTGGGGGAACAGTTGGATTTGATGTTCTTAAGATGGCTTTTCTGACCTAAATGACTCTATGATTCTATCTGAAAAAGAAACAACTCAAGTATATTCTTGGACAATAGGAAAGTTGGATGTTTTTCAGAGCTTAAGTTCTGGAAGAACAACAGTATCCCCTCCCTTGCCCTCAACATGGTCTATAAATACGGCATTCAGAGTTCTTGATGATGACAATCACTCACTTGCATCAGTTGTGGAAACTACTGCACTGAACAATTAGATGTATCACTCAGGATATGAACAATCACTCAGAGCCTATCTATCATCATGACTAATGTGAGCAACAGTTCATAAAACTAGTTTGTAAAATTACTGGAATAATAACTTTTACCCAGAGTATTTTTCCCATGATGCAGCATGATATTATTATAGATGAAAAAATGTCCTAGGAACCAAAAAAAGCCCCTTTTTCGGTTTTGATTGACCTGACTTCAAAAAAAAGGTAAACTTTGTTCAACATTACTTAAAACTATTTGTTGATAACTGAAGAAGCACACTTACCTCCTAGAGATACTTCTATTCTGCTTGTTTCAGCTGGCTCTTAAATGAAAAAAATGCAGTCAAATGAATATGAATATAGTTTCAATAAGATGAATCAGATCAGGGAAATTAAGTTTTCCCTGGAAAAAAGCAACTAATTTTTGTTTTAACAATCAGACTCATATCTTTTTGTCTGAGATAAATCTCTGTAACTTTCTACAGTCTGCAGCAAATTATAAACAATCCCAAACATTTATTACATTCAATTACCTAACACTTTCTCTTCAAATAATGGTTTACTGTGGCAGACAGACCACCAAGTTGCAGCACAATGTAATGTGCAGGTGCACAGAATACACCCAGTTCAGAACAGCTTGAAAAAAGAATCACCAGTCCTGATGAGCACTGTCTTGGATGGTGAGTATTGGGAGAGAGTGGGAAAATGCAGAATACAAGACAAGAAGTATGTTTTAATTCCACGATGAGTTTTCTATTATCTATGCATGGTTTATAGATGAACAGGTTCTGGGAAAGCCATTTAACCGTTTTAACATTGTGGCTGAGTTAAGGACAGACAGACTACATCAAGCTCACAGACCATCAGCAGCTGATTTCCCCTCTCCCACACCTTCACATATAAACAGATGTGCGAGTAGTTTCCTTTATAATAATTTTCATCATACAAGTGTCCCTTACTCTTAAAATGTTTTATAGAATGTTTTCTCTTAGTTTTCCAATTTCTTCCTGTAATGGTTTATTCAGTCAATTGCAAAAGTTTTTCCCACACTACACCAACTTGGGATACACATTTTTAAAAGGTCTGTGAACATTCAGAAGCTATACGTGGATCAAAATGAAGTTGCTCAACCACATTTACTCCAGTTATTAACAGCACAAAGGTGAGTTCTCCCTTCAGAGTAAGACAGATGATATGTGTGCAGTCCCAGGGAGTTACAGGTCTGAGGGAGGCAGAAATTCCATCCAGACCCCATTGTCAGTTATGCAGGCAAACCTCACTTGGCTGAACATCTATCTATCTGGTTCAGACATGCACACATGTGAGTTAAGAAGACATCAAGAAATGGATACCGAATTGGCTTTATATATTGCCCCTACTAATCCTTCTTTTCAGCTCGCTCATCATCTGCAAAAATCATATCAAGGAACATACCAATGACAAAGCTCAAAGAAAGCAGAGGCTCTTCCCATTAAATTATTAATATTTAACAGCTACAAAAGTCCCTGTTGCAAACAATCTGTCAAAATGATATGGCTCATCATGAGCAGTGTATACCCAGGACTTGACTATTAATGTCATCTGCCAATGAGCTAGAGAACTCCATAACCCACCCCCCCTGCAAGGACATACGTCACGCTCTCCATCACCTGCTAGTACTGGGGCTGCTGCTGTTGGTGATGCTTCTGCTTCAGCTTTTTCCATCAGATCTAAGATTAGACATGATCACCGTTTAACTTCACAATGAAAATGGTTCACACATAACACAAGGGCAACCTTTGCATCTGCAAATCCTGAAACTTGTCACATGAACAGGTTACTAACACTTGTGATTGAGCCACTGTTCAGTATATTCTGGTAGAGAAAAAACGTTCCTTATTTCGCCTGCAAGCACCAAAAATTCCCTTTTAAGTTTCCACATGTTCTTCATATAAAGCATAAAGCATCATACCTATAAGCAGTAGGCTCAGAGCCTTTCATTCATCTTGGTATCCCTCAGTATCAGATCATTTTCATCATAATTAGTGGACACAGATAATGCCCAAACCCCAGACAGTCAATGACCAGCCTGCTCTCCCAGTCCCAACACATGCTGAAAAACTGGCCATGGCACTTCAGCTAAGTACACTTGCCTCTCTAAACAGTTACAGTTTCAGCAGAATGCAGAATTTTTCACTGGAACAGGGTTGTGCAGCTACTGTGATGGATCTAAATGTACAGTGTAAGCACTCTCATGTAAGTCTGTTGCTAGGTCAGGATCCTAAATCTCTTTGGGACTCTGCAGCTGAAAAATACAAACTCAGTGTCTCACATTTTCATATGAAAGTTATGCTGATCTTATGGTGTTTAAATGTAAATTTACCCCCATGCCCTCAAGTTAACTGTATATGCAGTCAGGAAATCTTAATACAAAAGACACAGTTATACTGAGACCTTAATGACTGTGGAGCCTCTGCCACTAAGCCACAACGTAGAAAATTAATCTTGGTAGGTTACAAAAACACATTTGTCATCAGTGTCTCATAAATACTTACGATTGTTAATCACAAGTCCTGGAAATGGCCTGAAAAAAAACCAAATTACCGATTCTAAAATGCATGCATGGGGTCTCCTCCGAGTGCAACCTCCCAAACCCTTTCTGTGATAGAGGTCATGCAAAAAGTAAAAAACCAAAATCAAATAAAACAGATAGAATAGCAGCTCTTGGGCGCTGTGATCGTTCAAAACTAGAGTTTTGAAAAGTAACACACACAGGAAGAGCTAAACCCTTCCCTTGGTCACCACTAGTTAACAAGGGGTCATCTCTTCTCCCGAGCTCCATTCAACAACACACATCAAAGTACTTTTGGTTAGAACATGTCATGATTAAGGGTTGAGAATTCAGACTGCCTAGTATAATATATTCAAGAAATTTCTCTCTCTAAAGGTAAACTGAAGCTTTTAGACTCGTGTAAAGTCATCCACGATTTGAGGAGTTATAGAAACGGATAAATTTTTATTTTCAACTCCTCCTTAGTATGATTCAAAAGAGTCATCTATTTTGTTTCATGCATACAAATTAACTTTGTATATGTGTGTGTTTTATATACTTCTATGGAAACATACACATAATAATGAAATTCCATTATTCTGTAATTGGATAATATTGTATTTTAAAATCTTGTAGATACACTCATTTTGTAGGGAAAAAATTATCAAAGAATTTACCTGAACTCCGGATTCTTAACACAACTGGAATATTTAAAAATACTAACTAACACACAATACTAAACACTAACACAAACATACTATTTACTGTTAAGAGCCAACAAGCTCTGGACTTCATTCGTGCTAGGAACACTTGGACTTTATCTGACCTGATATATTGTTATCCAAAAGAGCCTCACACTATTTAAAGATGCACTGTCACTTCTATTCTCTCACATTTCAATTTATTCCAGCTACAGGGCTGTGCTCACAGCACCTGCACAATCTAATCAACATCAACTACATACCGAATGACAGTAAACTTGATGAGTTCTGCTGATTCCAAAATCTTCTTCATTGAGCTGATTTCCAGATAACTGGGTGCTTTGAATGCCACGCCTGGAGGCATGCCCTCCACCACCACACAGCCAGGGTTGGCTGTGATTTTTCTGTATGGAACTTTCACAGGAAAATTCATACCAGTAGCTTCACCTAAGTGAGAGAGGTCATGTTTATTTTCAAGCCTTATAATACTTATGATTATACTGAAGAAAAAAGTCCTCTGATGATTGACAAACACAATGCAAACCCAAGACTTCTATCAGATCTGAAATTATTAACATACACTTGACAATGAAACCATTACAGTGTTGGAAATAGAGGTGTTGGATTACAATCATGAACATCAGTCACAACTCCAACTCTGACTGCTCACCATATGAAGAACACAGATTCTGCTTTTACTAAAAAAAAATATAGAACAGGGTATAAAAGGAAATAACTACATGACGGAAAATAAAGCCTTTCCTGCAAGGCCATGAAAAGCAATTTAATACAGCACAAGTAAAGGAATTTCAGATAAAGAAACTCAGGTCATTACGGCTGTACAGCACAAAGTAAAAAGGTTATAGCAAAAAGGTTATGTTGCATTTTTAAAATTACTCTATTCCCAAGTATTATGAGTTTGGGATTATGAAGCCCTGAGAAGAACCATGGACTGCCAGCAAAATAAATACTTTATCCATGTTGACAGAGAAAGAAACAGGAAAAGGGAGTGGAACCATGAAGCAATCTAGACTCCTATGATTTTATTCTTTAAAACACGAAACTACCTACATCACTTACAAAAGATTCTTTTCTAAGTCAAAATACAACATTCATATACAATTCTCAAATTTGTTCATTTTAATGATCACATATAATTCACTGTAAGTGAATACTCATTCAGTAACTTCAGTATCAACACCATTAATTACACCCACACCTATGTACAAATGTGGAGTAAGAAGCAATTACCAAATTTCTGGCTAAAAAGATCATTTACTTGCTCTCTCAATTGCTTGGCCTTTTCTACTTTTGACAGTCGCTCACTTTCATCATCTGGAAGAAATTGTTAGAATAGCATAAGAATTAAGCACAATTTTTTTTGCCCCTGAAGCTTGTTTATTCCTGCGTATTTACTCAAAGCAGATATAACTGAAAGCTTCAAAACAGGTGCTGTCTTTGCTCCTCATTTTATCAGTAACACAGAATTGTAGAAATACACAAAAATAGATGGTTACTAAGAAATCATATAATCCTAGAATGGTTTGTTTTGGAAGGGACCTTAAAGTTCATCCAGTTCTAATCCCCTGCCATGGGCAGGGACACCTTCCACTGGAGCAGGTTGCTCCAAGCCTCGCCCAACCTGGCTTTGGACACTTCCAGGGATAAATCTAGGTTTACTGTCTAGAGATGATTTTGTAAACTGAATCTGAACCAACAAATTGTATTTTATTTTCTTACAGAACACAGAATGGCAGGGAAAGGTAAAAGCAAAGTGACCATTCAATAGATGGCCATTTCTCATGGTTTCCAGTTAATTCCAATGTAGGTACTATATGTCTGAGAAAGCAGTAATCAGTGTTAAGAAAAAGTAGTTCAGTCTGAGTGGTTATTCAATTCAGTCTGAGTACTGACCTCTTGAATTTGCCAGGAATTGCAAATCAGTATTTAATACATTACTGGCTACGTTTTGATAAAAAACAGTAAAGAATACATTAGAAGCATGATTATTGTGTACAGCTTTAAAAAATTAATACTCCCTTGCTAGAACTATATTTAAACTGTGATTGGTAAGTGCTTTTCCCATCTTAAAAACAAACTATCCAGGAAACAAACCAAACAACCCCAATGTAGAATGCATCTTTCAGGAATTTGTTAACGCCATGCAGTTCTCATAATCTGTATTTAATCCTTGAAAGAAACTGTTATCTAGAACATGAAGCAATTGCAAAACTCACTTTGGGGGCTTCCAGCAGAACTTTCTTTAACAGCTGCCTCCAACATCTTAGGCCTGCAAACAGATCCAACATTTCACGTACAACAATAAAATTACATCATCAACATTAAAGAAAATGCAATTTTCTAGTATTATTTTATTAAAGACGGGAACTAAGTGATATCCTCTCAGCCAAACCGACAGTCAAGAATGCAATGACTTAGAGCTCCATAACTTCTTAGAATCACAGAATGGTTTGGGTTCGAGGGGACCTTAAAGACCATTTCATTCCACCCCCTGCCACGGGCAGGGACACCTTCCACTATTCCAGGTTGCCCCAAGCCCCATCCAACCTGGCTTTGGACAATTCTGGGGATGGGGCACCCTCAGCTTCTCTGGGCAACCTGTGCCAGGACCTCACCACCCTCACAAGGAAAAATTTCTTCCTAATATCCAGTCTAACCCTGCCCTGTCAGTTTAAAGCCATTCCTCCCTTTTCTATCACTTCATGCCCTTGTAACTTCTGTTGCCACTGTTTCTACACTGGCACATGGGTATCTAAACCTGTTCTAGACAAGAAAAAAAAAATTCTTACACACTCCAGTATATGAATCTCCACTTCTCAGCCCTCAGTACACAGCCAGCAAGATTTACGAGTAACCTGTAACTGCTCCCTGCAGTAGGAACTAAACCAGTGACGTGATAATTGTAATGAGCTAAGAAATCTGGACTTGTTCTTCCTCTCACAATAGGCTGTAAGAGTCCTTCAGAACAAAGAGAGTATTGCATCTTGCTCCACCTCTACAAGAACTTTCTGACCATTTCCTCAATTACTAAATATATTCCAGAGTGTATTTTCTAGAGTAATTTAGCAATTTCCCAACACAATTTCATTTTTTGGTCTACATTTCAATACTCATAGAATAGATTATCAAAGACACATGGGAGTCTTACTTTTTAATAATGAATTTTATTTTAGATTTGTTTCTCAGGATCTTCTCTAGTCTTGGAATTCCAAAAGTTGAAGGCTGGCGGAAAGGTACCCCCTCAGGTAGTCCTTCCACATAGAAAAGCTCTGGGAAGGATTCAAACAGGGAAAATGGCACCTGCACCGGTTCACTGAGTCCTAGTGCTTCCCCTGAAATGCAACAGACCAAATAAGCTGCCAGTTAGGTAAGTCGTGTATAGAAACAGAAAACCTCTGGTATAAATGGAATAGCATAGCTGGCACATACATAACTAGATTAGGCAGAACCAGCAGGCTTGCCTTTTTTGGTGACAGCTATGAATAGGTACAAAGAAAATTAACAGTTTCAAACATAACTCATTCCGTTGCAGTAAATCTCATCATGATTTACTGACAATTAGTAATCTGCAGCCAGTTCATGCCACTGGCTTGGTCTGCATACAAGACTATCCCATATGTATCTCACTTTGTTACAAGCAATGCATTCTGTCTCTGTCTCTTCTAGAGAATAGTACTAAGGGCAGTGAGATCAGTGCTCTTGTTCAAAAACCTGCACTCAGAAGAGTAATCAGAAACCATTACTTCCAAAACTCATAAGTTTCCAAACAGCCTGCACTAGAGGAAGTGCTGGAATATGACAGAGCATGTCTCTCCAAATACCATTCGTAACGTATTGAGTCCTGCAGAGTCATACAAAGTCCCATTCATAAGCAGAGTGAAAAAAGCTTAAAAAGATGTGCCAGGATGTGGATCACTGTATCTGTGGGTCATTAAAGAAATCATAATCCAACAAAACTTCTCCATTTTCAAACCCAAATAAAATAACTAGTGGAAATATGACACAGGATTGCAAGCAAGTACATGAGAATGAACTCAGATGGGAAACTGTGTAGGGTACACAAGAATTGCAGGACCTCTGGAATAAACATGAACATCTCTCATAGATCTAACTGCATGTTCATTAGAAAGGCTTCTCAGTAAAAAAGAATCAATAAACTTACCACATTTTTCATTAAAAAGATCTTCGACTTTCTGCCTTAAGTCAGTAATTTTTGCATTCCATGCCTCTGCCAGGAGGAAATTGAAAGAATTAAATCAATGCTCATACAATGAATCAACCTTCAAAGAATATTTTTTAAAATGTTTAATAAATTATTATGTTTGATAACTGATTTACTATGGCAGTAAAATGTGCAAAATGGCTTTCATTCTGCAAAACTATATTCACATCAATTCTCATTTTCCAGAAGCTTTGAAAGATACTGCTACGAGATAAAGCAAGGACGATTAAAATTAATCCAAGAGTGATCCAAATTTACAGTATCAGGCAGCATAAAATTTACTCATCTGAACCAGCAACCAAAATAGTGGTAGAAAGCTATTCATATGTTCAGTGACACAGCTCTGAAATGCACACCCCTCTCCTGAGATCTATAATCTCCAACACATTTTCTACTTCAGTGGGTGAGGTGTCCATCGAGATAGGCATTTTGTTTCTGACAGCCATCAGAGAAATTACAGAGTCACAGAATCACAGAATATTCTGAGTTGGAAGGGACCCACAAGGATCATCAAGTCCAAATCCTGGCTCTGCACAGGACTACTCCAAAGAGTCGCACCACATGCCTGAGAGTATCATCCAAAAGCAGCTTGAGCTCTGTCAGCCTTGGTGCTGAGAGAGCACTGGGGAGCCTGTTCAATACCCAACCACCCCCTGGGGGAAAAACCTTTTTCTAAGATCCAACCTAAACCTTCCCTGACACAACTTCATGCCATTCCCTTGGGTCCTGTTTACCTATGGCTGCACTATGCGGTCTGTGACTGGTCTACAAAATCAAAAACCATAAGCAAATAAACTCAGAATGTAAGGATGCTGATAAAAAGGTTTACTAAGACATAGAACTGCTTACAGTTACGCTGAGTGCAGGCACTCATCTCACTTGACTATGAAGAATTTATCTAAGTTGCAAATTGATGCTACTTTCAATACAGAGATTTTTGTGCCAAAGCATAGCACAGACAGGCCTGGGCGTTTAAGCCCAAAAAGCTCCAGCCAACACTCACAAACACAACTATATGGCTTCCAGTCCTGTCCAGCTTTTCCTTTACTAATTTTACAGACTTGGACTAGGCAATCATGCATAGCTAGCTCTGACAGAGCATGGCTTACCAATGTTAGTTCAAATCCTTCCTGGTTCCTACACAAATGGGATGCTTCCGCAGTGATGTCAATATTTCACATTTCTTGAGTGCTTATGATATTTATACATTATATCATATCTTAGCTCGGTTTATGCACTCTGCACTGGAAAAGTCCTTCAAGGGTCTGAAGCACTGTGCAGTAAAGACCAGCAAAAACCTAACGGGCCTGACTGAACCCAAAGATCTAATGGACCGGTACTGCATTTGTACAGCATTCTCCATACATCATTTAGGATTTTTCTAATGCATATTACTCCACATGATGAAGAACTGAATGTACATGAAAGCAAGAACTTCAGTCATTCACTAACTGTACAACAAAACTGAAATCAAAATATCTGATATGTAATCAGAATGCTCCATACCAATATTAAAAGAATGCATCTGTGAAAATTCTCACAACACTTACGAAAAGAGAAGTCTTTGCCTTGTGGCTTGAAACTTATATTGGAACCATTGGTTTGAGAATTAGTTTGAGCATTTGTTGTTCGTGCTTTATCAGGACCTGTCAAGAGACATTACATATATACATGCAGGTAGCAGAAGCAAGACATCATACAAAAACAACACATCAAAGTTGATTACTAGAGAAATCTTAACTTCTGAATTAAGAGTAGAATAAAAAAAAACCCTTAAGATTTTCTTCTAGGATTGTATTTAAGCATTTGATACTACTAATCACATCTGCCATTTCTCTGCCTAGGGCTACATCAGCTCCCACAGCTCTGCTTGGAATAATGGGCCCAAGTAAGCTGTCAAATTCCAACATTCTACCTAAGCATCATCTACACAGACTCCAGTATTAATCAGAAACAAAAAATAAAAATGTTTCTATATTAAAGTGTATCTGGAGCCTTGAAATAAAACAGAGTTTGCTACATAAGGCAGGTGTACAAGTTATTTATGGACTACAAAAGCTGAGAAGAACAGAAAACATAAGAATAAAATAGAAGAGCATCAGAAGAACGATTAATGATATTTCTTCCACACCTTCATCAACAGTAACTTCAATCTCTGGGACATTTGAATTGCCTGAAGGACTCTGTAAGCTTTTGGAATGCCCTGGACACATTGCTGGAAGCCAAGAGAACACAAGGTGTAAAGCACAAACCCTCTACAACATATATCCTGCACAGCTAACAAAAAAAAAAAAAACCCAAACAGCTGTATTCCAAAAATTCCAACAGACTGAACTAAGTACACTGTAAGACCTGAACAATACAGTGATGCTGACAGCCTCAAAAAGTAGGTTTAGTGCTCTTGAAAAAGGCAGGTATCATACCTAAATTTTTACTCCACTAATTCAGAACAGAAGACGTCATTGTTTCTAATGGTGAAGGACAGTTTTGATACTTTTTATTATCTAAATAACAAAAAAATTTTAACATCTGAATTTTTTATAGGCAACTTCAAGGACTTATTTTTTTCTTATAAAATATAATTTTTACTTACTGCAGTTCACAGCTCTAAGTTAAATACAGTTTAAGGCATTAAAAGCAAAATAAAAGTCGTCAAAATTGGGTAAATTCCATTTCTGTACTAGGATAGTCAAGTAAAAAACACAGATAAATTTATGGATTGAGCATATTTTTCAAATAATAGCATTTGAACAGGCTACTATGCTAGATCATCTTAATGCCTTTTATTTGCAACACTTATATTTTTCAACCACAAAGATCTTTCAGTCTGCTAGGGAAGCAGAAACTAAGTATTTAGGAATTGTTGGCAGCAAATTGTTTACCTTTTGTGTTTATTTTACTAGCCACTTTTCGAGGCAAATAGGAAGTGACAAGCTCAGGCCTAGAAATTGGACAGAACACAACCCGATCAATTACAAGTCAAATAATACAGCAAAATGTTAAAATTTCTTGGAATTCAGTTGAGTTCCAGTGCATATAACATCAGCTCTTTACAATATAATTCTGCTAGAAGCATAGATGACTCTCCATCTACTAAAAGCACAAGAAAAACTCCAACCATAAAGCTACATTTTCTAATCTGTAATTTTCTTCTGGGTCTATTTTAAGCAAAAATAATAAAGAAAAAAAAAAAGCTTCCAGGTGCAAGACCATTTCCCCTTCCCTAGAGCCTTGATGCATGAAACACCCAATTTATACATCTACAGAAATTTAATGAGGAATGTATATCCTTTTATAAGATAAAATGTATGTGCAAAATGGTCTTTCTGTTTCATGCAACCAGAATTTAGGTAGCATTTCAAGCCTAAAGTTGCTGTGAATAAAATCAAATAACTTCAAAATCATGAGTAAAAATAACTGAAGTGCAAACATACTTTTTAATAACAAATTTGATTTTGTCACTCGCACGGACAATTCTTTCAAGGCGTGGAATTCCAAACCATGTGGGACTCCGGAAGGGGATTCCTTCTGGCAAGCCTTCAACACACAAACACGTAGGATTTGACTCAAATACAGAATAGGGAACTTTCACTGCCTCTGAAGTCCCCAGAGCTTGGGCTGAAAATAAAGATTAAATGATAGATTACACACTCAAATGGGTGGAATTTTATCTCAAGTGACTTCAAGACCTTGGCTTACAGAAGCTCTGCTACTCAGAGCTAATAAAAAACCCCAAACAACAGAAATATCTAAATAGATTTAAAAAGATTTCTTATTATTTTCTATAGAATAATTGCAAATGAGGACTTAGTCCATCTTGTTACAGGTAAGCCTGTCCATCTAAGCCTGCAGTGCCTAATATTTTCTTTTAAGAACTTTTTTTCATCCAAAAGCTTTTGTGCACATACCATCATGTCTTGTCACACGACAGGGAAAATTATGGCCCAGGATGCTGCTATAAAAATATTTCTGTCAGTTATAGGATAGAGTCAGTAAAACATAGGTAAGAGGAGTCAAGATTTCCATATCTGTCCTAGCATATTTCTGATGCTTAAGTAAGTACAGTAATGTTTAAACAGAGGACTTTTAAAATGCAGCAGCATTACAGAACAGTTCATTTAGCATTTAACTTACCAAATTTCTTACTAAATATCTCTTCTACTTGGTTTCTTAGGTTTGTGATCTTGGCATTCCAATCTTCTTTCTCTGAAAACCAGAAATAGATATGTCAGAGAATTACTCAGTTCTAGGTACAGAGGTACATTTGAACACATTTCTTCCAACATAAGAACTTGAAAACTGTCAACACAATCACACCTGAGGAGACAAGGACACACAATGAGTAATGATTACTAATAGCAGATTAACGATACACGTAATTCCTTCTATATAATGGAAAATCGGTTTAAATATAGTTACAAATTTCAAACACTGACCCAAGTGGGAGAACTTGTTTTTCAAATGCAGGAAGAAATTATTTTAGTGGTTCTTACAAAGTTGGAATTAATTAATCATAGTGTATAATAAATAATACTCTTTAGAGCAGAAGATGAGGATTTAAAGACTGCTTTGCTAAACATTTTGATTAGCATAAAAAAATCATCTTCAGTAGTATTCTCTATCGTAAATAAAAGTCAATTACAGGAGTGCTAGCTAGCACAGACAATTTGTAGCTTAGAGAAGAAAGCAAAGGATGTGATTTAAAAAGCACTTATTTTCTAACAAACAGCATTATACTTCACTACGTTTCATCACAACCCCACAAATAACAAATAACTGCTACTGAGCCAAACCCATTCATTCCAAGCTGTGGAACGCATGCAGAGAGGAAGCTATAGAGAAATTTTTTGTTTCCAAATCCTAATTTTGACTCAGAAATTATGCACCTTGCTTATTTCTAATGTCTTATCCTTCCACGGCAAGTTGCATTATTATTTTTTACAGTCTGGCCTACTTATTTGACAGATTTCACAGGTATTTAACACCTGCATGTGTGTTTGTACTTATTCACACATTGTAGTCTCAGTGGCAAAGCAATTAGACTAATTTACTTTAAAACATTGAAGTGTTATTCACAAAGTATCTGTTGAGAGCACAAGATTCATTTTGCAAAAGAATAATATTTTGCTTAAAAGAAGTCTAAAATTCTTTAGCAATATCAAGTTTGCAACTGGAGTAAGAAGATCCTTGGTCTTTGTCCGGGAAAGTGGTTTTCACTGGTCTCTTAAGCCCAGGAGAACATTTGCTGTGTTTGCCTGTCTGATATCAAACCCTGGACCCTAGTAAGCTTTGTGAGCACTGGTAATTCCAGGATCACTGGAATTGTGAAAGATATAGTGAAATAACTAGTAAAAAAAATTGTATTATTCTGAACATTCAGTCTGAGGTTTAAGAATCATCACCACTACTCACCTGTTCTTTCAGAAAGAGGTCTTTATTAGCTGGGTTTTTTACTGCTGTCATTGGCACCTGCTGTTAATACTTTGAAAAAGCCTCAAACTCAATGCTACCTTTTCCTCTGCTCCACAGTGAACCCCACCTTTTCTACTGAGCTACCCTCTTACTGATTTATGAGATTTTTCCTAAAATCCAAATAATATCCACAATACGTTGTGATGATATAAGACAACTACTGCTTACATGATTATTAAATCATACTCCTTTTTTTTTTTTCCTTCAAGTGAGCTATGTGTGTGGAAAAACACAGGAAGCCCTGGATATCCATTTGTGTTATTACTACAAGCAGATTCATACTCCTCTAAAACCCAACGAGATCTGGATTGCATACTTCTGTAGCAAGAAAGTGCCAATACACTCCAATTCAGGGCATTCAGAAATAAATCACAAAATGATTCTTCCCCCCCTGTTAAGGCACTTCATGCTTTAAAGAAGCTCCTACAACTCCTTACCAACAGGATTAGCTGTGAAATGCCAAGATACTTCAGAGCTTTGATTCAGGCCAGGACAGTAACTCCAGTTCCCTGGGGCTGTGAAGGTGACTCAGTGTAGTTATTCAAAGGCTGCTGGACTGCACCATGATCCCACAATCCAGGAAGCCATCCATGTTCATAGTGATCAATTTATTCCTTGCAGCCCCCATGAAGAACATGCCAACACACTCATCACATAAGGGTTACTTGAGAAATGCTGCAGTGATCCACCAAACCCTTCCATTCCCACTTGGAGACAGTACCTGTCTTACCTGGTGTATTCAACCTGGGCTGAATAACTCCAGTTGAAGTGAGAGTTAGCAGCTCCGGTCTGCAACAAGGACACAAATAACCTGCTTATTCTTGACATAAATTAAATATTACTACCTACCATGTCATGAATTGAAGAGTTTGAATTTTTCTATTATGTTTTTCACACTTGTCAACATGCTACAAAGGTATTTTGAAATAGTTGTCTGGATTGCAAATAACCACGCAGGATATTTAATTTGCCTATTTGGTAACTAGGAACCAAATGCTTCATGACTTCATGAAATAAGTGCTTGATTACACATAGGCTGTTTGCTTGGCATCTTTTTTAAGAAAACTTCTGTGTTTAGGCATTAAACAAATACTTACCTTTTGATCACAAATTTTATTCTCTTGCCCACTTGAATTATTTGTTCAAGGCAAGGGATTCCATACCAGGAGGGACTCCTAAAGGGGATGTTCTCTGGCAGCCCTTCAACATAGAGGTCAGTTGGATGAGCTTCAAATTTCTTGTATGGAACAACTTTGGGCTCAGTGCTCCCCAAGGCCTTGGCTGTTGGAACAAAATACATCCAGTAACTGGACAGATTGGCCAATCAACCTTCATTAAAAGCTACCTGATACCCATTACTTAGGCTATTGCAATTGTGATCTTAGAACACTGGGCAACGCAGGACACCTAAATCCAAGTCTCAGCACATCAAAAATGTAAAAAATTTGCCAAATTGTATGATATTCTTGCTGGGCAGTCACAATACCAGACTGAAGATTACTGGATAGCTCACTGGGGCATACTACAGTGGTTTTATTCAAAGTTTTTAGTCTATAACAGAGCATCATGCAATGTTTTATTCTAGCTCTTAGGTAGTTGACTATTTTTTCATATTGGAGAGAACATAAAAATTCACCCAGAAATGTTCTAATATTAATCAAATAATAATACTACTAATAATACTAACTAAAACATTCTTTTTCACTCAACTAACAGGATTTTAAATATTTGAAAAAAAAACCACCTGACCAAAGGTCTCATTCATAGAATCACAGAATCTGTTGGGTTGGAAAGGACCTTGGAGATCATCAAATCCAACCCTTGATCCAACCCTGCCGTGGTTCCCAGACCATGGCACTGATGCCACATCCAGTCTCATGTTAAAAACCTCCAAGGACAGAGAATCCACCACTTCCCTGGGCAGCTCATTCCAATGGCTGATTACCCTCTCTGGAAAGAACTTCTTCCTAATATCCAACCTAAACCTCCCCTGGCAGAACTTGAGACCGAGCCCTCTTGTCTTACTGCTGGTTGCCTGGGAGGAGAGACCAACCCCCACCTGGCTACACCCTCCTCTCAGGGAGTTGTAGAGAGCGATGAGGTCTCCCCTGAGCCTCCTCTTCTCCAGGCTAAACAACCCCAGCTCCCTCAGCCTCTCCTCACAGGGCTTGTGCTCCAGTCCCTTCCCCAGCCTGGTTGCTCTTCTCTGCACCTGCTCCAGCCCCTCCATGTCCTTCCTGAGCTGAGGGCCCAGAACTGGAGGGGCACTCCAGGGGTGGCCTCACCAGTGCTGAGTCCAGGGGCAGAATCACTGCCCTGCTCCTGCTGCCACACTGTTCCTGATCCAGCCCAGGATCCATTGGCCCTCTTAGCCACCTGGGCACACGCTGGCTCATGTTCAGCTTCCTGTCAATCAGAACCTCCAGGTCCCTTTTTGCTGGGCAGCTCTCCAGCCACTCTGTCCCCAGCCTGTAGAACTGCAGGGGGTTGTTGTGGCCCCACACAGATGTTCAAAGGAAGGAATGAATACAACCTTCAAGAAATACAAAGCTATAAGGAAAAGAAAATCATGTACTCACCAAACTTTTTACAGAAGAGTTGATCTACTATCTTTCTCAGTTTGGTGACTTTGCTATGCCACTCCTCTTTTTCTGTATTTGAGATTGACACAGAACAAAAACAACATTCCTTCATTATTTTGGTTATATTTTCAGTTGTTGAGTTTACAGCATGCATAATCATCCTGCATTTTCAGGTAACACAGAAAATGCTGTGCAGAATAAGCATGGATTCAACTTGGAACTAGAAAAAAAAAATCATTAAAAAATAGCATAATATTAAAACTGAACAAAAATCCACTGAACCAGTGACATCACTTCCTACAAAATACACAAGAATTACAATGCTTTCATCATCCACCTCCATTTTGCAGTCCCACTTGGAGATGGGATTAGATTTTTGCCAGTGTCATTTTCTGAAGATTTATCTTGATATTCAGTGCAGAATTAGGCATGCCTATTTGAATGAAAACCTGCTTACAAGGGATGAAAAGACATCCCTTCTTCTGAATATGTCTTCGTGATCAACAAGTCAAACTTATTTGTGAAGCTCATACAGGACACCGGCCAGCTGCCATGCCGGGGGTTTAGCCAGCATGCAAAAGCAACAACTTGAGCTCCATTAACTGCACTGCACTAGGCTGGGCTACCAGCATAAGCACCAGTTCACACTTCTCCAGCCATTCCTGAGCCAAATCATCACTGCTTGACTGGTTTGTCTTGCAGCCAGTATCAGTCTGTTATGGGTTTCAGGACTGAAACCATTCCATAAAACCTTCCTGACTAGACTGCTTCCCACAGGAATGCAAATGCAAATCATCATTTCCTCTGCCAGTCAAAGTACAGGTTCCATACTCATGCCATTCCTCTCCTGCTGGGGATACAAGCTAGCAGGCACTATGGACAGAGCAGGACATTGGACATGGAGCCAATGTCTTTTAAGATGGCAGTGGACACATGGAGTGGCAGAGGAGAAAATGAACTACTGGGAAAGAGGGTATCCAAATAGGAAGAAAACTGAGGGAAAGGAGCCTCAGACATCTGCTGTCTTCTGTGTTCCCTGAGATGCTATTGATAGCTTCCAGAGATGCTCTCTTCTCTTAGAAAGGATGCAGAGGTCACACATGACTATCACTACAAGCTGGTGATGACAAGCAACGAAGGTAACTGTTCATAATGCTGTGCCATAAAAATTGTAACCACTGGTTTCTTAGCTAAAGGGGTTTTGTGAGATAAGTAATGTACTTGCTTTGTCTTCGTAACCAGTACAAACATATTAAATATGACTAAAACAACAGAGAAAAGGGCTAAATTGACCCAGATAAGAGTACACTTAAGGTTAAGGCTAAGTTATTGGCCTATTTTTGTAGTCAAATTTGCTGCTTGCAGGAACAGTAGGTTATTAATACTGAAAACATTAGGTTAACTTGCATTTCAGGAAAAGTTTAATTCCTGCACACATTTTAAAGACACATTCTTATGACATAATTGCTTTTTCTTAATTTACATTCTTAATATTCACCTTAGTACAGTCTTTGGTATACTTTTTATAACAGAAGACTATAATACAACATAATGGTGCTGCACTAGTGCAAACAGTACTGTCTATATGCTTGGGTTACTGTCTGAACTAAGGACTTCTCTGGTATTACTAAAATTCACAGTTCAACCAGGTTGAGGGTGCGTGCCAGTTGGCATTCTGGCTTTGGGAGCAATTTCTTTGCAACTGTTTTTTTCAGACATAGAAGCTTTCAATACTTGGTTTCATTGGACATTAAGAAAAAATGTCCTGAAGTCCAAGGAACAATAGAATTCAACTGAACAGAAAAACAAGTCGGGGGAAGATGTTTACCAACTAGTGCCCATGCAAAGGTACAATTCTTTCAAAACTTGATTCTTTTTCAATGTTAAGCTTCTTTCTCCCAGTTTGAGAGGAAATGAATTCATGTGTGCAATTGGAAAAAAAAATCTATTCCTGTAGTCTTAAATTTCCATGGTCATTTTTGCTATCTCTGGATGGGTGCTCAATGGAGACAAGACATGTAAGAGCATCAATCTGCTGAAAAGTATTCCTGATGGGAAAAGTGGTTGGAATGTATTATCTTTGCACCACTATAATCACTATGTTCATCACCGCATTTGAGTTAATCTGATTTTGGAAAAGAAAATACCATATATAAGCAAGTATTCCACAGTACAGACAGTTCCCAGTAAACTCTTAACAGCTGTGGAAACTGCTGCCTTTTCTCTATATCTCAACAGACTAAAATCTAGCTCAAAGTTTTTCTTTTGAAAACCAGCTGAATCAAATCCATTGACAGAGTGTTAGTAACACTGGCTTGGATAACCAGTGGAAAACTGCTGTCCCTCTGTAGCTAAAGAAAATTCAAATCCAGAGGAATTACTTGCAATGTGTTATTAGTAAAAGCAAATTGTAGCCACCACTAAGACTGACAAATATGAGTATCATACTGTACTTGTAAAACTCACATGTTTGAAAACCTACCTCCTGTAGCTGTTTTGTCCACTGGAACATCTGTCGAATTCAGAAGTTCATCCCTAAAAGATTTAAGATGTATGCTTTAACAGTAACAGACACTTTGAGAAACCAGCCTCCAGCTACAGCCTCAAGTTACTACAGAAGGATCAGAAAGAAACCAACCAAAGAAAAAAACCCTCAGGGGAATCATGATTCCCAACATTAAATTCCAATTAACACCAAAGTATCATAAAAGCTAATTGGAACACTACTGACAAAACATTTTTCATGCCTGATTCCCATATCCACCTGAGGTATAACATTTCACGGTAACGTACAGGTTCCATTAAACTTAACTCTATTGATACATTTCATTAGAAACAGAGATCCAAACCAAAAATTTAACCTCTAAAAAGGAAAACTTCAAAGCAGACACTTCTCTTTCTCAAATACATCTAGTTTTATCCACATTTGAACAAACAAGGAATTAAACATTCTGATGTTTCTCACAGAGCCAAACTGGTTTTTGAGCTACTCTGGTTACCACACATTACAAAACCGATAAACAGCATAAATTAATTTCTGTTAACAACTAAGACAAATTTGACAAAAGTAGGTGTCAGCATTGCATAAATACTAAAATCTATGCATAGTGTCTGATTTTTAGTCAGACAAAAGGTAGATCTACACTTCTTCCTCTTTCTTAGTTATCTGCAAGCGTAAGGATGACAGAAACTGGCCACGTACTTCTCAAATAGGAGCAACTAGCACCTGTGGTAAAGGCAGCATGCATAGGGGCAGGGGCTGCCATTACTCCCAATTCTGAGCCTGACCACTGCAATCAGTCACTTCAAAAACTTGGATTAGGCCCTACACCACTAAACCCCAGGAAAACATGAGCCAATACTCACTGAAGCTTCCTTTAAGCTTCAAGCAGTCTTTAGGTACACCTTAGATCTCCTTCATGTACACTACCTGATCCACCTCCAGGCACACACAAGACACACATCCAATTAAATCACAGGAACTAGTAGCTGTATCTTGGCCTCAAGCCTGCCCGGGAAGATCCTCATACAGATACAACCATATACACTTTGATACAGCGTTCCAACAAGAAAAAAAAAAATAAAAGGACAAGCTGAAATTTAGGCCAGGATCCTCAGCATCAATATGCCAACATCAATGGCTTTCAACAGGTACTGCAGCTTAAGAGATTTGAACAGTACAAATAGATCTGCTCAAGACAAGAAATCCATAATATTGAAGAGATCTGTCCAGAGATCTGTCCACACCACTGTGGTGTTCTGCTGGTCTGATAAGCTGAGTTTATCAGAGGGAACATCAACTAAAAATTCCTCCCTGGTATTGCAAATGAATATGTCAGTAGAAACCAGTTTGGAAATGCCTGAAGATAAAATGAAGCACAGAGGAGCCAGCAGAAAACAATGAGTATAGAGAAAAATGCAAAGTTCCTTACCTTTTTATCACAAACTGAATCCTCTCCTTTGCTAGAAGTATCCTCTCCAGCCGGGGAATGCCGTACGTGGACGGACGCCTGAAGGGGACACCTTCTGGCAGCCCTTCCACATGTAAGTCTTCCACACTTGACTGGAAGAGTGAATATGGGATAGACACTCGACCTCTTGCTTTTATAGCTTCAGCTTTGAGGAAAAAGGAGAATAAAAACATTAGACTGGCTTGTGGCTCTAATCAAATTACCTGTTTGATATCACTCTGATAAACATTATAATTAGCACACAGGCAATAACCCCTCAGCACATTTAAATATGCAAGTGTTCATTTTTGTTTTGTAGCAAAATCACTCTGATTCACAGTAAACAAGGTGCAGCCCTGCATATGCAGATCCTTCTCTTTTCCCTTTACTCTGTTTAATAATAGTTAACAGTTCATAACAACTGCACCCGTTAGAGTGAAGAATCACACTATTTTTGTTTTGTTTAATAGTGTATTTTCAAAGATGAAGTTACCTAGACCTAATTATAAACCAAGCATGTTTCAGTTCACTAGCTCTTACTAATATTATTTGTTACTACTATTGGCTTACAAGAGTCATTAAAGCCTCGGAGGAGGGGCACACATCCCTTTTTTTGCAGTGAATTCCTAAAGTTGTGGTGTATTTTAGAAATCCAAGAAACCACTAATGAAATAAACAACACACTTCCAGCACCATTGAAAAAAGCATGGCCCTACTAATGAGATCTTTGAAGCAAATGAAAAGCAAACAACTGACGCAGACACAGACGGAAAATAATCTCAGTATATTTAAGTTATGAGGACCATAATCATATCAATACAGCTATCAGGCTGGCAAATACTGGAGAATGACACGAGGCTTTCCAAATACAAAGAGGGTTGATTTCTTTATATTCCCAAGGGTACGTTATTTTTGTAAGCCATGCAACAAATAGTTTGGTACATTCTGTTGTTTTGCTATAGAAATTAGATGTAAAAAATTATTTGAGGAGAGAAAAGCCAAGCTAAAGCCAAATTAGAGTACAGTGATGTTGTGGCAGCATTTCTGAAAGCGAAACTACTCAGGGCACCTTTTCAAGCAACTTAATGTCATATCCAAGTGGCCTGTGGTTCAGATATTGTCTATGCAAAATGCACTCATGAACTCAAAAATTCTTAAATGCAATAAAATGGTTTAAGTTTTAAAGCTACGTGGGTAACACACACTTTCAAACACTTGGAACCAGAATATTTCTAGGGATGTTTATCACAATATAGGAAAACTTTGAAAACAAGTATGTTTCTTAGTACATATCTTAGTCTTCTATTAGTCTTGTACATATGTAATCTTAGTCCTGTATGTATCTTAGTCTTCTATTCTGATTGGAACAGAGTATCAAAATTCTAGAAAACTGCAAGAACAGTGTTTCAATTAGACTTGGTTTCAACTGGCAAATACAAGATGGCAAAAACTGGAGATGGAGAAGAGGGTCATAGAGATGCACACGAGCCTGAACATGACTCTTAGCAAATGGACTAATGAAACTCTACTCAAACCCATGCCAAAGGTGCTCCAGAACAATCAAAAGAGCTGTTGTGTATCACCCCAGTCCTTCATTAATGTAGATTTTTATTGCAGTCATATACCTCTTTCAAGAAATTTAAAAAAAAAAAAAAAATTCTCAGCCCTGGGGGCTGCTGTGGCATGTGGTGAAAAGCGCAACAAATCCAGCAGACAAACTTTAGAGTAAAAGATCAACATCACTAAAATCCAGATCACTTCCAACCATCAAGAAAGAACAGCTTCATAGGAACAGAAATCCTCTCTGTTCAAATAAGTAACTAGTAACAGGTAAGTTTTTAAAAGTGAGTCTTTATTTCTCTTAAATCAGCAAATTTTTTAGCCAATACACTTCATAGAGCCTAAGAACACCATCAGCATCACAGTCTGCAGTGAGGCTTCTTACATTTGGAATCTTACATGTTTTTGCATAGAAATTCTACTGAATACAGCTTTCATTTTTATAAATTAGTCTGTATATGTAAGTCACTAACAAGTAAGCCTATTTACTTTTCATCTAGACACAAAACTATATTTTCAGACACATCAGTTGTAACAGATTACAGTGACTGACATTGCTAAAACACTTTGGAGCTACAAAAGCCAACAAATTTGAAGAGCATTCTGGGAATTCTGGACATCCATACCTCATTTCAGCAAATGGGAGATTGCATGCCCGTACAGACAGAAAGAACTAGAGTCTGATAAAGAATTGGTTTGTGAATCAAAGCAATGTTGTCATCCACAGGCAAAAGGGGATAATTTAATAACATATGCCCAGCTATGGAAAGTCAGGAATAGCTCAGTATTCCACAGACTACATAGGAGATTTTTAGGCTGGCTATGTGCAAACACCAAAATCAAAGCAATTCACTAAGAATGATGACACTTTTTAGAACAATTAAAATATGGTGAATGAGACCCTGAACTGTTTTAATTTGGTGTGAGCTGCTTTCAGATGATAGTCACACCCGAAACATGTAATAACTCCAAATCACAAGGTCCATTCTGAAAGCACTTCCACTTTTTGTGGTAGATGAGCATCACCACTTATTTAGAAACCTTTGCTGACACTGTTTTAGTCTGTGTTATCAGGACACAAAATTTATCTAGAGGCAGCATTCTAGAAACAAATTCCAAGGTCTAACATGGCTGCTTTTTCTTTGTGAGAGCCATTAACATATAATTTTGGCATCACTGCAAATCAATCATAATCAGACAGGAACAATCAACCAGTGGCAACCTCTCCCGAGAGCCATTCTAACAAGATTCTTTCATGGAAGAATGCAGTGTAATTACAGAAAAAAGGACAGCTCTCTCAAATGTGGGTGCCTAAGACATGAGCATGCTGGAGTTCCAGGAAACTGAACAAAACTAATATCTAGTTTTGCACTTTGCTGCCAAACAGAGACACTCCATTTTGAAATTACTCTGCTAATCAAAAAAGCTACTTTCCCCAGTTTTATGTCTTCTAACAGTATTTAACCCTTTGTTGCTGTCAGTTCAGATGCACTCCTGAGCCAACAACAAGATGCAAGCCGAAGGGCTGTCACAGTAACAACAAACTCGAGGCAATGGTTTGGAATGGTGTGTAACACATACCGTATTTTTTTTCAAACAGCTCTTCAACTTGCTTTCTCAAGTCTGTAATTCGTGCATTCCATTTCTCTGCAAAGAGAAGGACATGTCAGACTACAAGCAAAACTGAGGATCTCTTGTAAAATCTTTGTTACCACTACCTGAAATATGCAGTGTGCTTTTACTGCTCACTTGCATACTGTTGCATGCAGGTAACTGCAGAGTACAGTACAGGCTATACTTTACAATACATGGATACATTCAGGGAAAAAAAAAAGTAGAGAATAAATTTTTTAAGATTACCTCCCAAACTTGTATATTAAATCAAGTTAAAAAAATCAAAACACAAACCAAGCTCAAGTAACTTCCAAAAGTGGTTTCTCTTCCATGGATCAGTCAGCAGCTCTCACAACCATCAGGGGTAAAGGCAGTTTGTAGCTGCTGTTGATAGTTATCTCAATCTGTGTGCTGTGTCCCTCTCCCTCCAATGGAGATTGAGGATTCATAATCAAATACACCACATTACAGGCATTTTTGTTTGGAATGGTGGATACACAGAGAACAGGCAACTGGAAAAAAATCATAAACTGGCTCACATTTTGGTCAGTACACTGGTTTTTTTGGCTACTTTTAGACTTTATTAGTAAATCAAACAACAGAGATATTTAAAAATCCAGAGGGATTATCAGGTAACCAGTGTGATTTTTTTAATCTGATTGTCAGCATTACTAACCCCTTGGATCCTGACCAATTACTGTAAAAACATTCATCACACACTTTGTGCTCACATAGCAAAGTTGAAGACCCACCACAAAACTAAGCTGATACTCTGTTTCAGTAATCACTGCAAAGCAATTTATTTTTCCTGTAGGCACCAAAATAAATGGTGGCTTCCTTCTATTTCTCCATAAACACCTTCTGATACATAGGAAACACCATCCCAATTAAATAACAATCCTGAAAACTTCCCCCATCTGTCCACAGTCTCTGCTGCTTTGGATACGTTCCAGATGACATCCACTACAGCTGAGGAAATCTGCAGTGTACGTACATTGATGCTCAGGTACTAGGCACACTATTAGTCCCATATCCATGCCATGGAGTACTCCATGGAGAAATAGAAAACACACAACTCAGCATGGAAAACACAGAGCAACTCTAAGCATGCTGCAAGCTGGCAAAACGTGTGCTCAACGGTGTTCAAACTGGGGAAAAAACCATACACACTTTCCATCACTGTCACAGTCAGACAACAGCTAGGGGGACTTTATTCCCCACTAAAATGGTTTAACACAACCGCAAGACACAACTTGAAGCTTCTGACCTTTTTAAAAAATCTCTTAAGAAAGAAAAAGAATGTGGGAAGTGATTTTTACTGACAATATCAACTCCTTTCAGCAATGACACTTTTAACCTCAAACAGCTGGTTCAGATTTTTTTTTAAATCCAACCTCCCTTCCCAGAGATTATCCAATTCTATCAAAGATTTTAATAGACATTTGTTACAATTATTTTGTTTTCCACCTTGTTTTCCCGTTTCCACAAAACTAAGAGCACAGTTAATTATTCACTGTTTCTCAGGCCACTTGGGCTACCTGATCAATCAATCAAGACATTGAGGAAGTCCCTCCAACCCAAACATCTCATCACTGTTATGCAAAATACTGAAAGTCCTTATCAGATGAGACAGATTTCTCTCTCCATATACCCCCTTTCCAGTTTTCTGAGAGCATGTGCCTTTGTCATTCTGCAGCTTCTCATGATAGAATTAACCGCCTCCTTTCTCCTGTCCCATTAGCTAATATTAGACTTGGTTATCAAAGGTGCAAAGTCTTCTGAAATGTCCAAACAGCAGCACTTAAACTACCAACAACTGCTATTTTTTTCATTAGAGCAAATAAAGTATCTTTCTCCAAAGCTTCTCACATTCATTTTGTGGTTTAAACAGCCCTTGAAACACTATAGAGAAATGTCACTTTCTGTAGGTGAACCCCAAAGTGAACATTAGGGGCAATAATGCCAATACAATTCAGGAAAGCCAGGAGTAAAGATGTCTGAATAACCTGAGAGCTGCAAATACCTGTAATCTAAGTGCACAGTGGGTGGTTTAGAACAAAATTTTCTTGAGAACAGCCCAGAGCAATAATCTACTAAGTCAACTCAGAGAACAGTGAGCAGGTAAGCTCTGAGATGCTCTTGAACTGGTGTTTCAACATTGCAGGATCAACCAAAATTTTTATCATCCTAATACTTAATTACCTTTGCTCTACATCTCTAACCAACATCATTCCTTATTTCTTTTAAAAAAATGTTGGCATGCCAAGCTTAAATGCTTGTTTTCTGCTGAGAGAATATATATAAGCTTCTGCAACAGTAAGTGCTCAGTATTGTACTTGCCAATGCTGACATTATGTTCTTGTCATGGTTTAGCCCATCCCCCTCAGTATTAGAGTAGAAGATGGTTGATTCCAGGTGAAATTCTGGCTAGGTAGTCAATCGAGGACTTCTGTGACGTCTCTACGAATTACATATTTAACACAAACCAGAAAAGAAGGTCTGGGTTGTGTATGTGGCGCAGAAAGAAATTCGGAGCCATGGCGTGAGGGAGGCAGGAGGGCCTCCCCGAATGGAGGCCAGGCCCCCTCCTCCCCTGGCCTTGGGCCGGGGGCAGGCATGGCACTGAAGCCTCTGGTCGAGGCATATAACAGAGTGGAGAGGAAACCAGAGAAAAGTTGCTCAGCTGAGACGTTACAGAAGAAACTCCAGCCGGCAGAAAGCAGAGAAGAACCTGCCTGAGAGAAGACAGAAACTGCAAGGTCAGTGAAAAGGAGGGAGTGCCGAGGTCTGGGGGAGCCCCCCCCCCTCCCCCTCCAGCAGGGGAAAAGACTTAAGAACTAAAACCCCTGCCACCTGTGGAAATGATTTGGAGTGAAGAGACTTTCGTGTGGGTTCTCCCCCCGGAGGCCTGGATAGCCCGGGGAGGGCAGAGATGGCTTGAGGCCAAGATTGGATCACCTGAAAGCTGTATGTAGCAAGCTGCAGAAGAATTGCAGCCACGGAATGGTAGAGAAGCTGAGTGAATTCTCCTTGAAAGGGGGCGAGCCCCTAACGACATTGGGACTTTTGTCCAAGCTGAGCCTTACACTAAGCCCCCCCATAAAGGAAGCCTGGTGCGAGTTTGGACCGGGTGTAATGGCAAATGACCCCCTTCATTGCAAGTGGGGAGCGGTGGTGAAGTTGGAGTAACCAGCCACGGCCAAGAACCAAAATTGGGTGTCTGGCCAAAAGCAGAGAGTCAGAAGAATTCCAGAAAGGAAAAGAGAGGCTACCTGAAGCAACAGAGCACAGCATCAGAAAGTGTTCTTGGGTGTGGACTGAGTCAAAAAGAAACCCAGAAGCCCTGTGATCCCAGCGAGGGATGGTGAGTCTAAGGAAACCCCCCTGAAACTCCTCGTGGAAGAAACTCCATGGAGCCCTGGACCCTGTAGTGACGACATGGTAAACTCCTAGCAGCTGTAAACAAGNCCTGTAGTGACGACATGGTAAACTCCTAGCAGCTGTAAACAAGCAGCTAGATGTGGGAGTAAAATCCTCACATTCCGATGGAGAGAAAGAGAGAGAGAAATTCAAGCTGCAGCAGTTCGGAACTGCTACCTTAAAGACCTTTTTTTCCCCTTCTCCTTTTTTCTCTGGACTGTTTTTGAGGAAGAGAAGGAGAGGTGGTATTTGTAAATACATAAGTTTGTTATTATAAGAAAACTAGTTAGCGTTGTTGTGTATATAAGTATTTTCCCTTAGTTCTTCTTGTGTGTAGCAATAAATCTTAATATTAATCCCCATTTCAAGGAGATCTGTTTTGTCTGTGCAAACTCTTCCTCCTTATTAGCAAAATTTAAGGGTTGATAAAACACTGTGCAGAAAGCACAGGGGCTAAACCTATTACAGTTCTCCAAGACCAACCCCCCAAAAAATGTTACATATGGAAGTGGCTACGAGTATTAATGACCTTAGAAGATGACAGCACAAAATGCTTTATTATCTTTGCTAAAATTAGCATTAAATACGTGTTTCACGCAATAGAGATGTCACAGGGAGTTCCAAGGGGACTTTTGAATTCACCACAAATTCCATACTTCCTAAGAAACAACTCAAACTTTGTGCCAAAGGACGTACTCCAGACTGCACAGAACCTCAAAAAAGTAGACAGATGAATGTGCTATGTGTCCAGAAACCAAAAC
>VXAY01006490.1:0-20904 GCA_013399855.1 Oxyruncus cristatus
CGCCGCTCAGTTCGGGGGCGCCCACGGAGCGGCCGCCATATGCCGCGGCGGCTCCGAGCGGCGCTGCCCCCCGGCATCCTCCTCGTCCTCCTCCTTCTCCTCCTCCTCCTCACCACCCTCCTCCCCGCGGCGGGCGCGGACGGAGCGCGGCGCCTCCATGGGAAGTTCGCACCTCCTGAACAAGGGCTTGCCTCTAGGTAATCATCCGGCCTGGTCGCGGCGGGGCGAGGGACGCAGAGACAGACACACACCACACACACCACACACACCACACACACACACGAGCGGCCGCCGCCGCCGCGCTTTGTGTGCCCGTCACCGCCGTGTGCCCTGGCGGCTGCAGCGCCGGCGCAACTTTGCCCGGTGGCGGCGGCGGCTGCTGCTGCTTTATTCTTGGTGAAAACATAAAGAGGAATAAAAAAAATGAGTGGCGGGCGGGGGGAGTGGGTGCGGGTCGTCCTGAAGCGCCGAACTCGAACGGCGCTGGAGCTGCGCCCGGGAGGGGGCTTGGGGTGTTCTGTGCTTCCAGGAGAGGGTTGGGGGTGTTCCGTCCTTCCAGGAGAAGGTTTGCAGTGTTCCGTCCTTCCAGAAGGAGATTTGGGGTGTTCTGTTCTTCCAGGAGAGCATCTGGGGGATTCTGTCCCCCAGGAGGAGATCTGGGGTGTTCGGTCATCCAGGAGAGTGTTTGGGGTGTTCCACCCTCCAGGAGAAGGTTTGGGGTGTTCCGTGCTTCCAGGAGGAGATTTGGGGTGTTCTGTTCTTCTAGGGGGGATTTGGGGTGTTCTGTTCTTTCAGGAGAGTTTTTTTTTGGGGGGTGTTCCGTCCCCCCAGGATGGATTTGGGGTGTTCCGGGCCGCCGCTGGCCCGTGGGGTGAGCGGTGCGGGCTCGGAGCTGCGGGAAAGCTGGGCCGGTGTTTGGATAAACAGGAAGTTTAAAAGCGGCGTTTTATTGCTGTAAAAAGTGCTCAAGGCCTGGCTGGTGGGGTAGTTTTGGCAGAGCTGCAGACGGGTTGTGTATCAGAGGTAAGGCTCTGCGCCCTAAATATCAGTTTCTCTTCTTTCATCTTCTTTTTTATTTTTTCCCCTCTCTTATTTTTTTTTTTTAAACGTGCATTTATGCCTCTTTTTTTTTAAGGCAACATGAATAATATGCACGGGATGTTGTTTTAGATACACCTCCAGAATTGCTTGGCATAAATTCTCATGTTAATTTGAAGGTGATTTTTTTTTTTTTCCCCTGCCCCCAGACATAAGGAGACAGAATGTCGGTTCTGTTTGTAAACATTATCATTTTGTAAGCAAATGATACCAAAAGGATTCTACAAAGCAGAGAATGAGCCTGTTTACCACGTAGCTATGAGTCAATCTGCTATGCTGCTTTGTTTTCCCCTCAAAATTTAAATACAAAAGTCAGGATTTCAGTCATAGTACCGAGCTGGACAGAATAATGGTAGAAAACACTGTCATCAGTGTGGGTTTTCAAAATTTCACCTGTTGTAACATTAAAATTGAACAATTTAACATTGCCTTATATTTTAATAAGTTGTCCTTATCAGGAAGAATGTTTGCTTTTAGGCCACGATGGAGCAGCTCAAGATAATCATCCCTTTGGCCTCATTGATAATAATGAGGCCTAATAAAGTGAAGTGAATGTGTACTTTCTCTCCCAGTGAATTAAAATTAACTGTCATATTTGAGATGTGCGTACGTGTTTCGAGTGCATTGCACTGATTCCTCCTCCAGGGTCTTAAAAGATGTAAATATTCTTATTTAGTATTCGAGCCCCTTGGCAAGTAGCCTGGTGCCCTTATTAAAATATTTTAAAGCTCATTATTATATCCCGCTAGGAAGGGAGCAAGAAAATACTAAGAAAAATAAAATAAATTTAAGTAATTTCAGATTGGGATCGCGTTGAGTAACACTTTGAAAATCTGTTTGTTTTATAAACAAAAAGGGTTAAAAAGCTGAGTATAAATTAGACTGCTAGCAGAAAGATAATTGTCCAGTGCATCTCTTTGTTCTGTGCTCTTATCTGTTTTATCTATTTTTAGCTGTGGGTTGGTGAGGCAGGCATGTAAAATTAGCAGCCCAAACTGCTAACTTTAGTGTATTTTATAACATTTGCTCTTTATTGACCCCCAAAGGCAGCTAAGGAAGTTAATTGGAATTCCATAGTGTTTGAGAGATACCGTCTTCTTGGGTTTATTGTTATGTCAGCCATCCCCAGAGTAAGGTAGTGACAAAATATTTTGCCCACTTGCAGTTCACTGGTGTATTTTGAACCAAAATGAGGCAAACAGCCCTCTGCCCCCAGGCTGAACAAGAAATGGGTGTTTCTGAGGTGGCTGCAATTCATAAACAGATGAGAGAAACGGGAGAGTTAAACTTATTTTTCCTTATTTTTGTAATTTTGTTAATGTAAAATAATACTTGGGATGTGAATGGAGTTTGTGTATGTTTGATGGCACAGAGGGTGTAAACTGGTGCAGAGTCAGTGGTGTGTTCTCTGTCCTTCTGTAAACACCTCCTCCCCACCCCCCCAAAATAAAGATGCAATATTTCTCCATCAGGGAACATGTTAATTCATTACTGAATTGGCAGGTAAAACAGCACTAATCCTGAGAATTGCTGCAGTCATGCTCAGTAGAAGAGTTTAGTCAATGAAACTGCTATTTTGAAATGAAACTACTCCAATCACCTTTGTGAATTTTTCAGTTCAGTGTTGTCGTACGTAGTTACGGAGCAGCTGGAGCGTGCGGTGCTCGAGCACACAGAGCACTGCGTGTAGAAAGCTCATCATCGTAAATATTGTATATGCTGTGATACTTTATCATCATGTGGAGTTCTGATAGCACGATAAAACAAATTGCGAGTGCTCTTAGGTTTGTCAGTTTGGTTACCTCTTGACTTGTCCTTCTGAATCATAAAGATAAATAGCATCTGCCCTTTGTTAAAAATGGGCGATCCTTCAGTTTATTAATCTCCCTGTTTCTGAGAGCTGTTGTTTTATTTACGGTGTAAACAGAGCGGTCACAGCGCTCAGCCAAAAGTGTGATCCGAGAGATTAGGATTGAGCTGGATAATGTGGAATGTTATCATACAGATACAGAGGTGCACTTGCCAGTGTTTTGAAACATAAAGTCAATCCCTCCTTACCAAATAAGAACATCACCCAAGATTGGTGACTAGGCTGGGCCATCCCTTTTGGGGAGAAAACTGACAGTCTCCTGAAGTACCTGTTTACATGAATGCCATAAGTATGGGGGGGGGGTAAGGAAGTTATAAAAGCTTATTTTCCTAGAAAATAGTTTGAACAGCGTTAAGTGTGCAGAAAGGCACAGATTTTAGTGTCTTTTAAGCAAAGATGCTGAAGAGCGACGTGGTCTTTAATTTGCTTATGTGAAATACAGTGCCCTTAGTTGTGCAGATATTTTGGACTACAGTTGCTCATTACCTTTTTGTCTTGCCTTTCCCACCGCGCATTTGTAATAACTGTGTTTCTTGAAGCTTATCTGGAGAACTTGGCCGCCCGTGTGTGAGAGACCCGCTTTTAAGAGCAGTAGTCGGGTTTTCACCTCCCAGACCAGCTGGGAACATTGATGAGGTGATACTCCAGCATGTGTCAAGCTTTTCAAATCCCATAGCAGTTGGCAGTGCAGCAACGTAGCAGCCTCCTCTGAGGCTCCCTAACCTCCTGGCCCCATAATTATTTATTTAGTGTGAGAGTAGAGATGGAGTTACGCTTTTAATACGTGTCCTAAAATTTAAGGTGAGGATAAAAGTTGTAGTACAGAGCCCTTTAGCCTTAGTTCTTCACCCGCACGTGTTTTCTTGCTCCCAGACAGAAAAGCAGCGGATTTACAGTTTGGGAAGACAGAAGTTCCCAGCTGTAGTTTCGGGTCTCTTTCTGCCCTGCTGCCTTGAGAGCAAAGATGATGATTCATTTCAATCTGCGAATTGATCAGGAAAACATGCATTGCAGATAAATCTAAAATTAACATTTCCTGCTGAAATGTAACCCTTCGCTCCCTCACCAGTATTCCTCTGGGAGAACTGAAGCAGTGCGGCGGCGCTTCCAGTTGTGGTGGGCGGTTTAGGATCTCCGAGCTGTGATTATGGCAGGATCTTTTCCAGTGCACAGTAGTCCTCAGCCCCTCTCTCCAAATGATTAATGTGATCAGAAGTGTTTTGGGAATCTGGCAGCATCAGCACTGGCTGGATGAGAGTGGTGTGCGGCCTCGTGCGATGGTGTTGAGTGAAGGACAAATGGAGTATGTCCCAAATTGTTTATGATGCAAAAAAGGGTGCTGAGAGTCCCTGGATTAGACTTTTTTGGCCCTTTTGGGGCCCTTTGATGTTCAGCTTTGGTTTGATGGTTGAAGAGAGTAAAAACTTCCAAATTGTTTTTAAACCCGACCAGAAACCAATCCGGTTCCTCGAGGAATACGAGACAGTCCCTGGGCTCCTGTAATTTGTGCCGCTGGTAGCTTCTATCTGCGGTGCGTCGGGAGGATCTGGAGCTCGGCATTCCTGAGCCCCACCCGTGGGCTCTGGCTACTGGAGCACCCACCTGGGAGCTGCTCCGGGGATGGCTCCCCAAACCCAGGTCCTTACCCCATTACTGGGTGCTCCACCAGTAATGAATTAATAATCAAAAAAAAACTTCACAGGGTAAAATTAAACCCCCCAAAAAGAGAAATCACTCAAAAGAAACCTCTAGTGAAAAAAACATCTATGCATTAGATGAATAGGTTAATTGTTTTTTGATGTGCAAAACATAACATGTTTATGTTTACTATAGCAGAGCAAGAATTTAATTTTTGAGGAAGATGATTATGAATTAACTTGTCTCTCTTATGAAATATTTTTGTCATTTCATCTCAAACATATCATGTTTCCTGTATTATTATTCCATTTACTAATTATCCAGTTTGTGTCTAATCAACATAATTAAAAATTGACATTGTTTGATTTTTTTTCTGTGAACTGAGCACTGCTAATGCAATAGCATGTTTCATGCTGGTATTTATTGTGGACGACTGGTGCTCATCCCTGCATTTTCGTCTTTTCTTTTATACCTACCTATTTCAAGGGGCTTTTGGAGGAACTTCCTTACAGTGTAACCTGCCAGCATAGTCAGCCAGAAGGGATTCTCTGCAGAAAGCAGAAAAAGCTGGCCCTGGGGGCTGGGGACAGTTGTTGACGTAATTGTGAAGCTGTGGTACTAATAGAAAGCTTTTATTTCAGTTGCACGTGAAACCTTTGTTGTTTCAGTGTTAAAGCACGAGGTAATGTGATTACATAATTTTGCTTTACGTGAGGTATTTTAAGGCATATTTTAACAGTTCTGTTTACAGGTCAGTGGATGTCCCTTCTCTGTGCCCAAACCACTTTCAGCAAGTTGTGTCACCACCGGCAGAGTTACATAAGTCTGCAGTGAGAGTTGTTCACGCTTTCTGACTCCGTGTGTGCCAGGGCTCACCATGTTACCCCTCCTCTCCTTTTAGTCTATTTATGGGAGCTCTGCTGCCAACCCACAAAAATAAGGAAAGAAGCAGAAAAACATTTCTTACATGACTTGAATCACAGTTCCAGATTCCTGTGTGCAGTCCAAATGCCGTATTGTTGGATGTGCACTAATGGTCTTCCTGAAGAGCCCCAGTATATATTGATAGATTCCACCTTCTGCTGTCGGACATGGACACACCCTGTGATAAGGGGGGGTGTGATTCAAGCTTTAATAGCGATGAATTGTCACACTGCCGTGGGGATCATGACAAGAAAGTAACTTTTGCTGCTTTTTAAAGCAGATGTGGCTTTTCAGCCTTCTGTGCCTGGTTCATATGTGACTTTCTGCAGCGAGAAATGTCACTAGTTGGGGAAACCACAACAGTGTTATACGTGTTTACTTAAACGGGTCTGGCCTTGTGCAAGAGGGATGTAGGCCCTCACGCTTGTTAGGACAGTCAGAGCAGGGTCTCACCATAGCAGACAGTGGCTTAGGTAAGCTGAGCTCTAGGGGCAGGAGCAGAGTGATCCTGCTTTCAGTTTTGCTCATGTCAGAGCCTTCAAAAGCCAGACTCACTGCTGTTGCTGCTGCCATGTGGCAGATTGTCCCTCTCTCCCACTCTCTAAACACAATCAATAGGAATTAGCCCATGGCTGCTATGTGATGACAGCAGGAATGGCAGATAGGGCTCTCCAAGGCTGTCCCTGCTGCATTCCCATCGGGCTTTGTTCCTCTCCCACGGCAGGAGCATCCACCCTGTGCCATATAAAGCCCCATGTGCCTGACCAAGCAGAGGAATGGCCAGTCAGAGCTCAGAGAAAAGACAGGAGAGAAGCAGCACTGCAGGGTATTTTCATCATCATCTACTACACAGACATTTTTTTCACTCTGCAGTATGTCATCATAGCTCCTGAGTGAGTCAGAAGTTGGGAGAATGAGCCAGAAAGGAGCTGTACTAGGATGTGTACTCTCCAGTCAGATTGAGCTGATGTGCAGGAGGGTTTGCAGGAAGGGAGAGCTGCCCCAGGCAGCTGTTAGTCAGACCTACAGTCAGCAAGAGGTGCTGCTGGGGGCTAACAGACAGTAATGACTGTGCCACTGGTGCAGATCCCCATATCTTTTATTTATAATTGCGAAATTTCTATCGGCTTCGGTGGGATTTTTACCTGAATATGGATTTTCAGAATTAATCTTCTATTTTAAGCCAAAAGGCCCAAAATGGGTGTTGCTTTTTGCATATTTGCAGCATGGCACTCTCAGTCCCATAAAGAAAATATATGGCTTAGCAGAAGCAGTGGTATGGAGCACTTGATCAAAATTCCCAGATGAGTCAAATTTCATTAGATGGCTGCAGCCAGTTTGTCTCTTGCTGAGTGCGTAGCTTCAGCCTTTGCAGAGTCATGCAGGACAAAAGTGTTTAGCAGAGATAACCACAAGCCAGTCTCCAAACTCTTAAACTGATACTTAAATATTTTTTCACTTTAATGTGTTGTACCAGATATGTTAAACTGTTTATTTTCAACCGGGTAATGAGCGTTTTCGCATTTGTGGTCTACCAACCATCTTAATGCGTGTCTGGTGCTTCACTGAACAGTATTAATGTGTATCACAGCCTTTCCCACGTCGTTGATTTTTCCCGTTCACATAATCAGCGTTACTGAGAAGTGATCTTCTGTAATTCAGTGTTGTACATGTGCGTTCCCAGGCTAACTGGAACTGGCCAGCTAATTCTGTCCTTAACACACTGTTTTTTTACTAAGAAAGGTCATTAAGATACTGATCAAAGCCTCTGCAGCATTTTAGGGTTTATTTTGCATCCTCACCAAATTCTCTCCCGCGTGCTAAGAGTGTGCCCGTGCTGGTTGCGCTCCTTGCCTGGCCTGGCCTGTGCCAGGGTTACTGTCTCTCATTTCTGCACCAGCAGAAAGTCTTGTTCATTTTTAGTTGGTTTGTGTTGAGCTTCAGGATCTTTTAAGATAAAACCAATGCAGCTGTAAACCACTTACTTGCATCTGAAACACTACCTTCCCCCCTCAGTCAAGATTCGTAGTTAATACTGCAGTTGCTTTATTCCATGAATTCTGTCAAATTTTCATTCATTTTTTTTTTCCAGATCCTGTGAGACTCTCAAAGCCAGTTTGAATTGTGTTGAATTTGCAGATATTTCTCAGTGTGGAATCTCTTCTTGCTGCCCTGGAACTGATATGGCTTCCTGCATCTGCCATGCTCAAGCTTGGTGGTCAGCAGTTCAGCCGCCACAGCACTGCTGCTTTGTGAACTTCAAACTCAGCACCACCAGGCAGCAGATTTTTCTATTTTATTTTTTTATTCTTGCGAGCCAAAGCAGCATCTAAAGTGACCTTTTATCTGTGTGGAGCTGGATGTATTTTAGCCACGCCAGTCTAGATAAAAAGAATGTCTTGCATTTTTTAAAAGCTTGTGGGAGGAGGCCCACAATAGAGGCTCCATTGTACTGTTAGCACTGCGCGTACAGGAAATCACAAATTAGCTATGACGAGAGTATTGCAGGGGAGTTTTGAGTTTACTTAATTCCCGTAGTATTGTATGGGTTTGAAAGGGTTTCACAATACGTTGCCTTTCACATCTGGTTGTGTGTGTTGTTTGTCTATTTGGCAGACTTCTGTTCAAGGCTTTCTCTTACCGTGTCTTTGTTCGAAAGGTTTCATACTTTGAATCCTTGAATCTGGATGACTTTCCCTTCTTCCTTACTGCAAATACAGAGGCGTACAAATACGCTTGGTATTTATCTCGTGACCACCCTGCAGCCCTTTAAAATTTAAATCTAGCAGTGTATATTCAGCAGTGAGAACCGTCTCCTCAGAGCAAGAAATAGAAAACGTTTTCAAAGGTGAATTTTGGAGAACAGTAAACTGCAGGCACAGCTTTTCCTTTCCCAGCAGATTTTGATCCTGCGGGATGTTGAGTTACTCAGCTTCCGGTTGATATTGACGGGAGTTGGAGTGGGCTCACAAATCCATAGAGTTCTGGCTGCATTCTACATGCCAAACCCAAGTTATTACAGGGTAAACCTTCTTGTTAAAATTTTGTCCAGAGATTGGTTTGGCTCAGTGCTTGCAGTTGAGGAACAAGTTCTGCCACTCCGTTGAAAGACCCAGGATTATGAGGACTCTCCAAAATCATGAGTCTTATTTTCTTAATCTTGTGAATAAAGGAAGTACAAACCAGTGTATTATTGCATGGAACTGGTAATTTAGAACTTGAAGTACTGTGAATATTGCAGTTTTGCATTGATTTTCATAACTTCTCTGGCATCTTCCCTCTGGACTGTTTTTTAAGCCTGTGAAATTCTGGTAGTGATTTTTCTGAGCTTTGTGGCTTTGTTTTCGAACAACTACGTTAAAAAAACTCTGTTAACAAATACATAAATAGAAGCTATTTTCTTGCCGCTGCAGTCAAAGGGGGGACAAAAAAAACCTCCCAAGAAATTGAAAATGAAGTTTGGGGTTTTTAACTGTCCTGGGGATACTATCTTACAGAAATGATGAAAATTTCGAAGTATGTTTTACAGAGTTCTAGCAGCTATTGAAATGCCCTAAAGATTTTTTTTTTTTTTTTTTTGTGCAAGGAAAAGGGATTTCAAAAGTGATCTAGTTCTCAGATTTTCAAAGAGAATTAGTAAAAATTAATTTTCATTTTGGAAGACTAATTCTAAAAAGAAGATTAAACAGTGGTTGTTTTTATAAATGGTAAATAACCTCGCCTGTTACATCTAAGATGTCTTTGATCACAGAAGTGCATAGTGAAAGAAGCAGGCCATGAATAAGCCATATGATACCTGGGAAACAGCTTGCATTTAATTAAGTACAATTTTAAATCAAGTTAGTTAAGGTAGTGCAAGCCTGTTTGAACTCTTGTTTAAGAATAAACTAGGCTTATTTCACATTTGCATTAAGATATTTAGGAATCAGCAAAACCAAATCAAAATGTGGTACCTTGCAATGACTTTAGGTTGGGCATGTGTGTGCTAGTTTTGAAGTAGACTTTGGCGTAAATACAATTTCTTTGGGATTTGTACCTCTCTATAATAGGAGTGTCTCCAAAGGACCTATATTAGGAAATTTGTGTCCTATATGAAAACTGAATCACCTTCTTAAAGTCTTTTTGTTTGTTTGTTTATTTTTTTTGGTTATAGAAGAATTTTCTTATTACTTAAAATCTTAGATGAGTGCTGAGGTCAAGTGCAGTGCAGGGATCTGACTTTCAGGGCAAATTTGGTCTAATTTTTTACAGGAGAATTGAAAGATAGAGGGGAACAGACATGATGGCAGTGCTGACCGATGTCCCAAGTGGCTGTGGAATGGCTCAGATGCTCGAGTGCAGGCTCTGACACTTGCGAGAAGCCTCAGAAGTGACCTGGGATAATTCACCAAATTTTTCTGTGCCCAGTCCCACCCTGCATTCAGTGCACGCAGTGATGATGAGCTTCCCTGGGAAAACACTCTGGAATCTATGGGAAATGGCACCGCATTAGGATTAGGATTCTGTAGTTAATGGTGTTCCGAATAGGTGCTTGGTAGATCTTGTTTGTGCTTTGTTTTATCACAGTTTGGAAGGCAGCAAGCTTCCAGTTGTGAGCTGAGCTAAGGTAAATGCGCTTATTAAAAAGACAACCTGTGGCTTGACTGAACACAGTGCTGTGCAAAACATTCTGCTGTGATGGAAGGGCTTGCTTTTTCCAATTTAAAAATGTAATTTCCACCATTAAAGCTCTTCCTCTTTAAACAGTTAAAAAAATACCCAAAAAAACCCCCACCTCCTGTGTATTTGAATCGGGAAGTTGTATTTCACCAATTAGCTTGACAGGACGTGCACACAAACGAACCGGCAAAGCGCTGGTAAGTGAGGAGGCTCCAGCTTCAAGTGCTGTGCCCTGAAAGATGGGAATGGTGTGTTGGCACTGAGCACTCTTGCTCCTGCTCAGATACAGAGACGTGACTGCGAGCTATTTTTACTGAACGGTTGAACTTTGGAAGAGAAGAAGTAAGGGATAATTTCTTTCAGTTTGAGTTTGCACATTGTGCGACTTATTAAAAACTTCAAGACGACTGTTAAGTAAAGACAGCTACTTGAAGTGCCAGATGGAAAAGAGCAAGAAAAATGCCGTCTGTTTAAAACCGTAAGGGGATTTTTGCTCATTTTCTATTGGGGTCTTCTCAAGTCCACACAGTTGCTGTGCTTGACTCTCTCCAGTTCTGTTTAATGTCTTTATCCATGATCGAGGACACTCTCAGCTGCTTCTCAGATGACACCAAACTTGGTGGGAGTGTTGATCTGCTGGAGTGCAGGAAGACTCTGCAGAGTGATCTGGACAGGCTTGAGAGATGGGCTGAGGCCAGTGGTCTGAGGTGCAACAAGGCCAAGTGCTGGGTCCTGCCCTTGGATTGCAACAACCCCCTGCAGAGCTATAGACTGGGGGCAGAGTGGCTGAAAAACTGCCCAGTGGGAAAGGCCCTGGGGGTTCTGGTCAATAGTGGCTTAACGTGAGCCAGTGTGTACCCAGGTGGCCAAGAAAGACAATGGCATCCTGGCCTGTATCAGGAATAGTGTGACCAGTGGGACAGGACAGTGATGGTCCCCCTGTGTTGGGCACTGATGAGGCTGCACCTCTAATCCTGTGTTCAGTCTTGGGCCCCTCACAGCAGGAAGGACATTGAGGTGCTGAAGTGTGTCCAGTTGTTCAACCTGGGCAAAAGGAGGCTCAGGGGAGACCTTATTTATCTCTACAATTCCCTTAGGGGAGGTTGTAGCCAAACTTGGGTCAGTCTCTTCTCCCATGTAACAAGTGACATGACAGGAGGAAATGGCCTCAAGCTGCACCAGGGAGGTTTAGATTGGATATTAGGAAAAATTTCTTCACAGAAGGGGTTTTCAGGCATTGGAACAGGTTGCCCAGGGCAGTGGTTGAGTCACTATCCTTGGACAAATTAAAAGACATATAGATAGATGTAGCTCCTGGGGACATGGTTTAGTGGTTCTCTTGGCAGTGCTGGTCTTTTCCAACCTAAAAAATTCTATGATTCTATGTTGTGGTTTTAGTTGTGGGGCCCTTAGATATTAGATGCATAGCAAGATGCATTTCTCTCTTCTAAATTGTATGACAGAATGCAGGCTTCAAGTGACATCTCTGTCACGTGGTGCCAGCTCAGCATCACAGCATTGGGCTGCATTCCTGAAATTGGGATGGCACTTTTTTTTTAGTTCCTACTTATATTGTCCAGCAAGAGCTCCTACCGGCACTGCAAACATTCCTGCTATTTCAGAAATGTGCCTGCTTTCTGCAGAGCTGCCATGGATTGTAAAATATGGTACTGGCTGTTTCAGTTGGATGCGACACTCCTTGGTTCATTCTTTTGCAGAGCAGTCCATCACCTTGTTATGACCATTTTATATGGATTTAGTTCAAGGCCTGTGTTAGTTTATACATAACTTGGAATAATTGGAAAATGTGAAAAATGTGGGGTATTCTTCAGTTGGCTAAAACTTTAAGAGGGCGGTTTTTCCTGCCGGCATCTGGAAGTTAGCCAGGTGAAAGTTAGCATTCCCACAATACCTTTTCTGTGGGATAATGGGCAAGTTCAGGGCAGCATTCTTTCTTCCATTTATGTAAACAGACTGTGCTGGCCAAGGCTAAGAAGTGTTGCCGAACGTGAAATTGTTGCTGTTTGCCCTCCCAGTTGTTGCTCTGTTGAGAATGATTTATTTTTTCTTTATTTCATTATTGTTCTGCTCTTCATATTTAAATAACATGGAGTCTTCTGCTCAGTTACCATTTAGGATCTTGCCGCAGGCAGTGCTGTGTGAAAAATCCATGTGCTTTGTGGATGATTTTGTACATGGTAGTGAAACGATGTCACCAGTAGAAAACTGACTTTCAGAAGGTTCCAAAAAATAGAAAGGTGTTTGTAGAACAGAAGAGACTCTTTGACAATAGATGAAAAGAGGTAAAGGTCTGAGAAGCCGAACTGACCTTTCATCTTACTCAGCTTTGCCCACCTCTGGTCCTTCCAAAACATAGCAGGAATTAATTGTCAGGGAAGTGTGGAGCTGGAAGTGCAGCTGCTGTCAGACAGCTTTCAGTTGTTGCTGCTGTTCTGAGCAGGGGTAATTTTTATAATATTTAAGATAGGGATTTATCAAAATGCATTTTTTCCCTGTTGGAATTCATATCTTTGTACTTGAGGAGCTGCTGAAGAGGTTACATACCACAAAGGTTATTGTGAAGTGCATGACTTTACATACATAGTTTTATCAATTAGGAATGGTCTTAAGTGTGTTTTGAGTGTATGCGTACACTTTTTGTATTAGTATTTTTTTAGGATCCCAGAGGGGAATTTAGTATATTGCCTAAAAGTAATAGTTTATACGTGAAGAAATATGCAGAAATCGTGGCATCTCCGCACAGATGAATAACGCTTTTTTTGGCTTCTGCAAAAGGTGCAGAAATGCTGGGTCAGTTGACAGTATCCAGCCTTAGGGAAAAGTTGAAGAAAGGCAGTCAGAGACATAGAGAATTTCAGAGATGCTAAATGTTTACTGTGCACTTGTCTTGGGCTGTGATATAAACATTGTTCTTGTTGAAAAAATAGAATCATCTTGGTGACTTAAGAACTTTTCAGCTTAGGTCTTTTCTACTGGAATATATTTACTTTTTGCCTTTAAATGGCAAAGCTTTCCCTAGAAAACGCATGTTTTTTTATTATCAATGCCTGTTTAAAAGGTCAGCAGGGAACTTATTCTAAAAATTCAATTCTTAGTAACTTCTGAATAGACAGAGGAAGAATGTCTGAGGAAACCCTTAATTTTCGTGCTGTCTAGATAAGCTGGAATGTGGCTGCATAACTGTTTTCTTTTATCCACTCGTGCCACTGAGGTTCCTACACAGACGGAGGGTAGTAAATGAAACTAAAAATCATTTAATGTAAACTTTGCATTTTTCCATGTGGTGTATAGGCTCATTGTCATGTAATCTGTGTTCACATTCAGTAGGGTGGGTACAAGCTCTTGTAACTTTGTTCTCATGAGGAATGTGACAAAACAGTAAAATTCAAATGCACTGAAATTAATTTTGCATTTCCCATTAATGGTGGGATTTCCAACTTCCAGTTCTGTGACCATAATTTTTCATCAGTTTCAAACCTCTAACGACTTTTAATGTGTTTTTAGGAGCTAAATTGAAAGAAAAATGCTGTTACTTCCTTGATAAAGACATATTAATAAACATGTCCTCTCTTCCTTCAGTTTGTATTAGGCCCATAAACCCTGTGTTCTAAACTTTTAGTTGGGAGGGGTTTATTTCTTGAGGTTTTAAGGAACATATACTCAAACTGCTGGTTTCATTGCATGTCAGTATCTTGGAACCAGCTGTATTTAGATCTGTAGCATTCTCATCTGTTCAATATTTCTAAGCTTCCTTGCTTATGTCTGGTTTTTCCACATACAGCTGCATTCATGTGTGGACAGTATATCCCATGACTTTACCTGTCACACTTCTAACTTAGTTTTTTGCTGCAGTAAAAAACCAGTTGTCTGTGGTAGCATAGTTTTATCAATTGTGAAGTCAAATTCGCTCATACACATAGAAAATATTAATTAGAACAGATTATCAAATATATATAAATATTAATTAGGCTAAGTCTGTGCACGTTGTCGTGTGAGCCGCTTGTGCGCAGATCCATATCCATATCTGCTCATTCCTAACAGGCTTGATTTTGCAAGGAACACTCAGGTAGCGACAGCCTCACTCTGCAACCAGCTCTGCTGACCAACAGCAGAACCCTGTGAACGAGGAACAAAGCAAGACCTTAAAGACAAAAAATAAAACCCTAATGAAAGATGTGCAAAATGTGCACTTGGTGCTTTTGTGTCGACCAACTGTGAAACCTCCGTGAGAATTGTACAAGTGTTCCCTCCTCCTTAATAGAGGTGTTCTGTATCCTGTTTTTCTTGACTAGAGACTGACAGCTTTTAGAAGTATTGTAATGATGAAGTGTCATTAGCTGTACACCATTCATGTCTTAAATTGCATCCTTTGTTGTGTTCTTTGCTATTCTTGTAAAATAGTTGGGTATGGTCAGGATCTTGATTTCCAGCACTTCTATTTGCTTTTTATTTTCTTGTTTTTGTGGGTTATTCATTTTTTCTTGAATTATATGTCTTTCTGTGATCAGTTGGCATGGAAACATGGCTCCCTTATAGGCCAGTTGCTTTTAGCATTAATTTGCAGGTACTTGTTTTTGAATGTGAAAATAGAAGCCATTTATGTTCTTCATCATTCCCCATCATTAATACTTGCATGCTTTCTGATGCAATGTAAATTATCTTTCCTTCTGTCTTAGAGAGGAAAATGTACTCCTTTTAACAGAGAGGGAAAAAAAATAATTACTCCATCATGTGTGCTGTATTATGAAGACAGTACTTCACATAAAAATTGTTTTTATACATACAACTTGACAGAATCAGTGAAACAAAGACTAACACAAAATCTTCATTTAAGCCCAGAAAGTGTGCAAGTACTTCTCAACAATGCAAAATCACAACACTCAGTTGTTTTTTTTTTATTAATGTATTTAGTGACATTACCCCTCCCTTTTTTTTTTTAAGTTGCAAGAATGACCTGTTTTCTTTTAGGAGCTTGCTGCATTTCCCTTGGAAAAGGTTGGAGATCTGCTTTGATCAGTACTGCCAAAAGTAGGGGAATGCTTTCATAGATATTTTGTGATTTTTAGTTAGAGGAGTTTGAAGTTTCTGAAATACCTCAATACTGTCAAAAATCAACTTCTGGACTGCTCTTAGTTATTGCAGCATCATTCATGGTGATGTGATGGTCTGCTTCAGCGACTGCTGCTTGGAGGAAAACTGGAAGTGATATCACACATCCTCATGAAGAATAGTTAGACTATTAGTGTTTGTTCACATTTCTAGAGATTTGAAACTGTATCTGAATAAATACTATTTTAAGTATAGCTAACTGTCTAATTTAAGACCTGCTATAAGCAGACTGACTGCCTTCAGTGTAGTTGCTTTCGAGTTCTTTAGGATGAGATTCAGTCTCATTCCTAACAGCTAGAGACCGTTGTCTGAAGAGCTTTATACAGACTGGATATGCAGAATAAAAATAAGACTTGAGTTCATTTACTTTGGCTCATACTTCTCCATCCCTCTCCAGGCTTCAGACACTTTGTTTCACTAACCATTTAATACAGAGTGTGCAGAACAAACAAATTCAGTTGGTAGTGCTCATAACTCCATTTTACATATTTAATAAACAATCAGTTCATCTGGCCTCTTTGGGTGTAGTACTGCACTGCTTTTTCTTTGTTTCTTAAGTACACACTGTTCAAATTAAAAAGCATAAGTCTATGCAGGATTTGGCAAATTTCAGTGAAAGAACTGCAGATCTGCAGATTAGAAATACTTTGTTCATGCCACTAGTCCTGTGTTACAAATTTCATGGTGTTACTCAGCAACCATATGCCTCGCTCCCTCTGGACAGTTTAAAAAAAATGAACTATAAAATGAAACAAACATATCCCTATAGGTGTAACCCCCACATTTTCACATTTACTATTTAAAAACTTCGGTGGAGAAGAAATATTTTGTTTTGTGCCAAACTCTTCTGCTTAAACTGTTCAGAGCTTTCTTGTAGTTACGTCCAAGTGGTTTTCTCAGAGGTTGAGAAGTAGAGTTTAATGCAGCAGACAAGGGCTTTTTAGGGCAGTTCCCAGATCAGATTTTCACTCACCATGATGCAGCTGTGAAAAGTTGGGCCTTGCCGCTTCCTGTGTGACAGTATCTCATCGTGCAGAATAAAACCATTTCTCCTGTCTACCCCCACCCTCATTCTCTCGTAAACAAATGGGTCTGTTGACAAAGAAGAGTGAAAAATAAACGGGTCCCACCCTTTCGTCTTCTTGGTGTACTTGCAGAGTAACTGGAGAGAAGATGCACTAAACTACTTTTTCCCTCCCCAGCCTTCCCAGCAGTGCCTAATGGCATTCCGGGTCCTGGAAGGGCAGCAGTGAGAATCACAATGAGGATAAAACTCCCACTATGAATTGACTTAATCCCCATGCTGAATTTTCACTTTTCTGGTTTAGATCAATCTCTTCTTTCATGTTCTCTCTGGAACGAAATACTCAGTAACAAGCACAGCCTCTTTCTACGTATTTTTAATTTTTTTAAGCAGCTTGTTGTGTGTGGTTGGTGCCCTTGAATTAATTTTTCCACAGGTTGGGTAGACTACTCACTGAAATCAAAGGTTTCCCTTATGATGGGAAGCTCTCCCATGCTCTACTGTGGGTCCTTGTCAGACCTCCCAGAGAATTAAGCTACTAATTGTGTTGTCCTTTAAATGTTTTTGACATCAGAGTTTAATTATCTTTATATGAAGTATTGAACATGCTTTAAGGAATATATAGTTCTGATTGAGTGTTTTATCTGAGCCCCCCAGGGTCACATTTCACAATGTATTGTGTGGTGTAGACTGTATAAGGATATAATGCTAATGAATTATTTTTCAGAAAAAATGAGAAAGCACAGGTGGAGTTTCCTCTTAAAACATTTAGCTCGTTGACCAACACCTTCTTATTCACTGTTTATGTGTACCCTATTTTAACCAGGTTTTCAGTGCAGACCTAATAAATGACCCTCATCTGGGCTACTCGTGGTTGTACAATTTTCGCCACAGAGAATTATTTTCCAGATTTCATTTGTTCTTTTCAGCACTTGTTTTTCCTCTTCCTTTTGTAACTGGGATTGATAGTGTGAGTGAGGAGGGGCAGAAAGAAGGAAAAGATTAATCTGAAGCTACGGTTTTCTCTGACGTAACGGTTGTGCTGTCAAAGAACCTAATAAGCAAAAAGAGAGTGGCAGTAACCAAAGTTGGGGAGCAGAAGTATAACTTAGTTTTCTACTTTTGCAGCAATACACCTGCACTGGTTTGGTTTGCCTTACATTCAGAAAATAGAGAAAATAATGTGTTATGGAGACCTGTTAGTCTATTGTGTCTCAGTCCCAAGTGCAAGGGATGAGCTTCGTGTTCTCTCATGATGTTCTGGAAAACAGTCATAATGGTTTCTGGGACTTATCTGATAGCTGTTGTTTTGCACTGGGCAAGCACTCAGCTGTCGTTCTCTCCCAGTTTTTCAGAAATCACAGTAGGAATCAGACTCGTTTTCCAGTGTCTTTCTCTATGCCATGTCCATTTTCTGAACAACAGAATGAGTTTCAAGATATGCTTTTGAGTTTCCTTTGTGTGTGCTCGGTTATTGTTTGATTATCTTAGAGTGATAAAATTCCAAGTGAGTGTTTCCTGTCTGCTTTCAGAAACACAGTGCTCCTGCAGCCTTTCAGCATGCTGCTGTTTATCCTGCTACTGACATGCCTCCTGTTTGCAGTTTCACGAAACGTAGAAAAATCATGGAGCGAGGTTTCTTTATTTGGGAATCTTTTACTAATCGAGTAAAATCGAGCACCTAATCGAGTGTAAACCAGAGCATCGTAATGGCTTCTCAGACTGTTTTCAGTCTATATTTTGTTTCAGAAGGGGTCCCTTTTTTGTATCTGTCTGTTTTTCACGAGCTGTGGTGCTGCACAAGTCGGAGGCTGTCACTGGGAGAGGGGGAGATGACATTTGTATGACGCACAGACGTGCCGTGGGCAGATTTTGTAAGTGCCTCTGCTTGCAGATTGGAGGACACGGGAGCTGGAGCGAGTTTATGGGTTTTAAGCTAAAACATGCACAGAAAAAACTGGAATAAAACTACAAACTGACATCCTAACTTAATTTATGGGGAAATGGAGTAGTGAATTCATTTTCCGAAAAAGAGCGCTCGATCCCACCAAGAATACACAGCTGGAGAGAGAACCTGGCAAGAAATCTGTGTGAAGAGTGAAGGGTACCCTGCTCCCCTTTTGCCTTAAGATTCCATAACTCTTAATACTGGATTCAATAATTCCTTTCATAGTACTTTCCTGCAATGGGTGTTTTTAGCAGCGATAAATGTTTCATGCAATTTACAGAGATAGAACTTGATTTGTGCCCTAAAAAATTTATAATTATCTGCAAAGCATTTTAATGCATGTGAGTAGATCCTTTTCGAGTTGAAAATGCTTAAACTGCAGAGACCAGAAGAAACTATAAAGCCTAATGAAAAAAATGCAAATATGGGTCATTTTTAAACACTTCTGACTTTTCACTAGTTCAGTGGAAAGCATCTCAAAATGTTCAAAAATCTTCCCTAAACCCCGTTAGCATGTGGTATGTGTGGGAAGAAATATTTTGCTTCTCTCATCAAGTCATGGGAATAACTCCCAATTTTAACTCTGTTTTTCAGTTACAGCTCTAACTGTGATGTTGGGACCAGAGCCTTTGTAATTGAAACTCAAATCTCTACTTGAAGAAAAGCTCAGTAAAACAGCTCTCTTACATCATACACTTTGGTTATATTATGATTAAATGTAACATGATAATATAAATCCAGCCTTTGCCTTAAACTGCCTGTTTTATTTGGCACTTGGACTGTTGTTGCTGGCCCATTCTTAGTGAGCTTGTCATTTTTATACATCCTGTTTGCTTACCTTCAAAATGAATATCTTTTCAGAAAAAGCTGTTTATTTAAGCTTGATTTGGCTGCAGAGGACCCTGGATGGGAGGTGCAGGACTTTGATTTCATTATGCTTCAAATTTTCTCATTTTACAACAGCATTGCTCTCTAGTTTGTAATCATCATCATCCATTTTCTTAATATTGACAGAGAACAGTGGAGGTCAGTGGCTGTGGGAGGAACCAGAAAGGGAGAGAGAAAAAAGCTTTAAGGAGCCCTTTGCAGAGGTTCAGCGTTTGTCAGAGTTGCTTTGGTTTTCAGAAGAACATAATGAAGTCTAACTTGAGGGATTTTATTATCCTCGTTTACCAGAAACCTTAATGCTGTGTTGAGTTGACCTGTTTTAATTATGCTGATCTTAGAGGTCTGGATTATGTATATATACATATATATTCGTTTTTTAAAATTTTTTTAGCTGTCTGTCATAAAGGAACTTTCCAACTCTCCTCCCTTCTTCCCATCCCTAAACAAGAGTCACGGTTTCTTTGTTGTTGCTGTTTCACTGGAAGGGTTGCTGACACATACAGCATCATGATGTTCAGCTGAGAGGATGGTGAATCACATTTGCTGCTTTCCCAAAATACAAAAAAATAAAAGGAGTTTCAGGAGTTGTAAAGAAATTGGAGATGTCAGTGTTCAATATGTGCAATATTTCTGTGCTGTTATTTTTAGTGTCACTCGAGCGTGTTCTACTGACCTCAAAAAAAAAAAAATTAAATCTTGTGAAACTAATTTGGTTATCCAAGGCCCCACACTTTTGCTTATCTTCAGACTTTTTGATAAGGAAAATAAGGAGTGTCCCAGGTAATAGTTTAACGTTCTTGGGTCAAAGTACAGGTGTGCTGTTAGAGAAATAGCTTTCGGTGTTTGGGATCAGAATAAAGGAAGCCTTTGATGTTGGCTCTGCTCAGGTTATTGGGTTTCTTTCTTGGAGACAGCATCCTGTACAGCATCTAAAATGTGAGACAAGAAGCACAGAGAGAGAGTAGCTATTAGTGCAGGCTACATTCAGAAATTTTGTCTTGTAATAAATACTTGTCAGTGTCTTTAAAACATAATGTGATATTAATACTCATAAAAGTGGTTGCACTGACAATGCTAAAAAGTGATATTTTATCCCAAAGCATATTTGCAGTTCAGGCAGTGGTTTAAAACAAAGCAAATAAAAAAAACCCAGACCTGCTGGAATAAAATAACTGGCTGTAAGAGTAATGTTTTTAGAGGAGCAACTGACTGTTTTGTTCTTTTTTCCTACGTAATTCAGATACATAATATTTTACAGGCACATCAAGAGTCATTCCTTAGGGGAGTTGCGTTTTAAATTAACGTTATGTGGCTGTTCAGCTTTTATCCAAATCACAGCCAAGATGGCAGTTCTGATAAGTTGATTTAAAGTGAGAAAGCAGTGCTTGCAAGCTTTGTACTGAGTACATGGCCCAAGGAGCAAGGAGACTGGCCACTGATGTACTTCCCTTCATGTGCAGCACAGCCCTGTTTTGCCAACCCATTCTAGGCTTGTGCTATTTATTCTAAATGTTGTCCTGAAAATCTCCAGTCCCTCTTCTTCCGTGGAAAGTGTTTTAGTAAGTCTTGGCATGATCTGTATTGTTACTGGAATGGCTCGGGGAGTTAATCATTCTGCTCCTAGTGCAATTGTTGAAGCAGATTGTTTTTCCAGTTACTGCCAGCAGGAATTTTCTGCCCCCTGCTTTTTTTTTTTTTTTTTTGGTCACACCCCCCCCCCCATAA
>VXAY01006490.1:20979-55947 GCA_013399855.1 Oxyruncus cristatus
TGGTCACACCCACCAACCTATAAAATTTATGGTCTGAAATATAAGCTCAGTTGTATTTTAAACTAGAGGTTGGGAGTGTGTTAGGGTGGGGTCCCCCCCCAGTTTCCATAATCAGCCCGCTCCATGGCTGTTCTGGGAGAGGATGAAGGTGGAGGTATATTCTGATACACACCCAGCATATGGTGAGCTGCGGGAACATTTGTGATGCAGACTTGATTCATGCCTTCAATTCTTTATTTTGGAGAAGCTGCCCCATCAATAACTGGGAAATTGATGTCCACAGTCGTGGCAAACATGGTTGCTGAGGGCCATAATTCTCAAGTTCGTTGATTCTTAATTTGTAGGGACTGTCCCCAGCTTCCCTGCAGTGATTCCAGTAAGTTACCAAATACTTCGTGGCTTTTACCACAGCTTGTGTGGGCAGGGGCATTCCACAGTCACCATAAAACTCATGGAGTAAGTAACAGAAGTTGGCAGCCTTAGCCAGAATCTCTCTGAAGCTGGGATTGATGGGAGTGAACTCAGCTAGGGCAGCTCCACCATTGCTCATTTATTTATCTCCTCCCCCCCCCTTATTACTTAAGAAAGCTAAAAACATTTGAAACAGTGAAATATTCACTGTGGACAGGCACTCAGATGCTGCATATCCAGGGAATGCTCAGGCCTTGAAAATGTTTTGCTTTTCTTTGGAGTTTACTTTCATGTATGTGTTACTTGAAAGCAGCGCTTCTGCAAGGTTGGGTTTTGTGTATGTTTTATTGCAGATACTTAGACTTTCTGGTTTTGGTACTTGATATAGTTGTTACTGAATCTTGTAATTTGTTTTACTTTGTAAATGGTGATAGAAAATTAAAACATCATAGCTTATGATGCTGTTACTGGTTGTTTATTTGAAATTAAATAGGTGTGATTCATATTGTTTTCAGTCTTATTTTGAAAAGTATTAGTTAGGATTAGGCATATCATTACAGCATGCTCCAAATATGTAATTTGAGTAATTTTTTGACAGATGTGAAATACTTCCAGTTTTCTTGTGGAATTTTGAAGTACATGTGTAGTAATAGAAAATGTTGCCAGATGATTTTGTGTCCCCTTATTGGACCTTTATTTCTGATTACATGCTTTCAAGATGTGCCTTGTGGGACCTTTTGTTTTATTGTACCCTGACAGGCACTTAGGATTTTGTGTGGACAGTGGCAGATGCTAGACAAATAACAGCAAAATTACTAGATGTTTAAAAAAGACTGGTTAGACCCATATCCTCGTGGTTGTCAGAATAATGTCTAAGAATGGCACGTTCACCTGCTATGTGAGTGTGGAAGAGTAATGAGGAACCGTGATTTGGGTTCCAGTAACAGCAGGCAAATGTGGAATTTTTCTAAATAGAAATCATTGGGTTATTCTGTTTTGATTGTACCAAAAGGGAAAATCAAGTAAGAGCATTGTCTCCAAACACTGTGTTGAGGCCTTTGTGTTTTCTGTTCTAGTGATTGCTTGGGTGCCCAGGCTCATTTCTCACAGGTAGTGAAATAATGATGAGATGTGTGCAGAAATCCAAGTACCGTGGAATTCTGTGGGCCAGGGTGGTAATTACCCAGGGGTGTTGGTTTTACATCTGTGAGAGGGCATGGGCTGTGAGTGTCCTGTGGAGCGCTGGGTGCGTTTCAACTTGCACAGTTACCAGGAGAATACAACCGGGTGTGACTGCTCTGCACATCAGTGGGTCAACACAGCACAGGAAACCACTTGTATTTTTCTTGGTCTCCTGCAAATTAAAAAGAAAAGAAGGAAGATGACTTGTTTTTACTGAGTTCGGGTAAATAAAAAGCATAGGCGCCAACAGCGTTCGTGTGCTCTGCTCTTCCAGTAAAGTTGCAGCATGCTCAGCCTTAACCTCTGAGCCCTGGGGACTTCCACAGGGACTGAACACATGCTTCAAGTGAAGCTTATGCTCAGTTTTCTCTTGCATTTATACTGTGAAGTCCAGATCTTGTTCCTTTGAAAATCAGGTTGGGATTGTTCCTATAAATTTGAATAAGCCTTGCAGCAGGTTCCTAAAAATCTTAAGGAAACGTAGTTAGAAGCATTAAATGACATGAGAAAAGAAGGAAATAAAATTTAATCTGCTAAGTAATTCAGTCTTCTGAGGGTTGCTGTCACTTTTTTGTGCGTGGCCTGTGTTGGTGTTCTTTATTTAATATTCTCCCCTGTGCTCCTCTCCAGTCCCACATCCCAAATCATGGGAGATTACATCGTGCTTGTCTTGAAGGCAGCAGCAAAAAGTGTTGGCTCAGATTCTGGTGGAATCAGGAGATTTTTGTTGCATATTCAGCTTCTAAATATGCTGAATATCAAAACACTGAAAGGCTGGTAACTGCTCTTTTTTTCCTTGCATCCATTTTACTGATCCTTGTACCTGTGTTGTGTTTTAAAATTTATTTCTAATTGTTTGCTCCTAGAGGTTTGCTCTGCATTAAATCTCAATGTCACTTGAGTTCACGGTGCACGAAACAATGAGACTCTCAAAACAAAGTCCAAAGTGTAAAAATGCATGATAGGTCAGGAACCTTAAAATACGTTTTTGAAGTATGATGTTTCTAGGAATTTTAATAGTGCATATTGGCAAACCTAATTCATAACAGTTTCTGTGTTCGTGTTATGAGGAGGATATTTTGTGTTTGTTTTGACAACTCGTTCTTTACTTGCATTAATATTAGCATTTAGTTTTGAAAAACATGCAAATTTTTTTGAGGGTTTATGGTAAATAAATGACAGCTCTCACTGAATTTACACCTAGGTAAGAATATAAAGTAAAGGTAAATGCCACAGGGAATTAGCCTCATGTTACATGTGCAAGACTGTAAATCAGTTGAACATCCAACCTGTCATTTTTGGCTCTTGTTTTTGTAAATATTGATTAGATTTTTCAGTAGTTTGCATTTTGTTAAAAACGTAAATCACTTTGATGTTTTACAGTGTGTAAAGAAAGTTTTGTAACACAAATTCTTTGAAAAGGACATTGTCAAGGGGTTTTTCCTGCTTATTTAATATTTGCACTTGTAAGAATCCCCAGAGACATGAAAACTCTCCTTTGCCAGGCTGCTCTCCTCCATTTCATGTGCCTGTTGGTTTGTCATTATGGGGTTACTGATAAGTGTTGTGCTTTTTGGCATTGATATATTTTTCAGAAAAAAGAATTGAAGCATTTGTTTTGAAAAAAGAAAAACACATTTAAAGAATTACATGGACTTTGCAAACAGATTTAAGAAAATGAAAGGTAGGTCAAATTTTGGGCCTACAAACCTGACAATGTCCTTTAGTTAATTTAACATGTATGCCTTATATGAGACATTTTTGATCCTGATGATGTTCCATTAAACAGCAGCAGAAAAAAAATGTGAAAATGACATTGTTAATCATCATTAATCCTAACAGCTTAGCTTGTTGCATTTTGCTATGTTTTCTAATGTCAGCAAGCGGTGGCAGCCTCTGTTATTTGTGCAGCGATCACTTCAGTTACTGTCAGTTCGTAACATGAAAGATTGTTTTACAAAAGGTTTTAAATACATTTTAACAGCCTAGAGTATGTCAGGGGGAGCTTTCTTACCCTGCAGTCGTGAGTGTGCCTGATGGCATTGGCTTCAACTCATCCCCCTTGGAGTGTAGCACGAATAATGCACCTTTGCTTCAGGAGCAGTGGGAGGTACAAGTTGGATTTGGGAGCAGTGAGGACACTACCCTGCTTAGGTAGCTCCTTTTCTTTCTGCCTCAAAAACTACATGTTGTTCTGAGGTTGGTCTGATCACTGGCACCATCCTCATGGTGCCAGAGTTATAGAGGTAGGATAACTCACGGCCCTTCCTCTCTTGTTTTGGCTGCCAGCGTGGACAGTGAGTTGGTTAATCCTCTTGTTTGTGGGACCCACAGTCAGTTGAAGTGCTTGCACATGGGGGTGCCCTCCTCTCAGGTTCTGCAGCTGAAAACTGGGGGTTTTTTTCAATTTACAAGTTTTGTGGGTTTTTTGGGTTTTGTTTTTTTTTTTTTTTTCCATGAAAAATGGACTAGACCGAGGCTTTGATAGGTTTTTCTTTCCAAGAGAGCTGGTCCAGACTGCAGCTGTCAAGGGCATTCCACTGTTAGTTAATCACATGGTGAATAACTGCTGCATACAGAGAGCTGCTCTATCTATCTGTGCACCTCATACCTGGTATTAATTTAGAAAAATTCCAGAACTCACTGGCACAGTAGCTGTTACTGAAAGTTCCACCACCAGATTATGTCCATGCTGGGGGGAGGAGTGGGCAGAAACCCGAGAGTAATAGCTGGATTAGAACTGTCGGGAAAACTTCGAGTTTTTGCATAAATACATTTAGATAACCTTAAGGGCCTGACTTAGACCCAGCAAAACCAGCAAGATCAGGGTTAAGGCTTCTCACTCCATCTCTGGTACTCACTGGAGCGCTTGGCCCTCCAGCACGCGGGGGGATGCTGGAGATCAGACACTGTCCCTGGATCCCTGCTCACCCAGGCAAAGCATTGGCCGCACGAGCGGTGCCGCCTGTTCCAGGTACGTGTGTGTACAATACACCTGCTGTCCTGAGCAAGGTGCCCTGTGTGCCTTAACACTCTGCTGCTTTCCCTGGTATGTTAATGGCCTGTGGCAGCACAGCAGGTGTGGTGGAACGCCAGCAGCCAAAGGGGGAAGGGTACAGATGCAGTGAGAAGCTTTAAACTTCGAGTTTCCTGCCTTCTGTGAGCACGAGTCAGACCCTTAATGTTGTTTTAATGTATTGTTTGTGTTTAATTTTTAGTAAAAATTTGAACGCCATCCAGGCTACAGAGGTTGCAGTGGATAAGAAGTTTAAAAGCTTTGGTTCAAGATTACAGGAGGCTGCAAGAAAAATTAAAGACATGGAAATGAGGATGGAATGACAGGCTGCTATTTTGCCTCAGAATACTGAAGATTGTAAAGCATTGAGAAATCGAATTCATGACCCTGGAAATCAAGCTCAGATTAAGAAATGTCAGGTTGGTAGGGGTTCCTGAAAGTCTTGAGTTAGGATAAACTGAGATTGTTTTCCCATAATGAAAGATTATAGGATGTGGGGGTGGATGGTATGATTTTTGTTACCTGTGTAATGTGAAATGCAATGCCATATACTTAAATAAGCCAGCTAAGTGAAATTATTTGTTTAAATTAGTTTCACATTTGTGGTGTTGAATGTCACTTTTGACTGCTCTACAGTTATTTCTCTCTGGCACAGAGTTGCATGATTTACTGTAAATGCAGGCATGGAAAATACTGCCCTTAAATACACATTGCTTTTTCCTGCCTCTCCGAGGGTCTGCTGCAAAGCCAGAGGCATGGTGCAGGATGACATTTGTAGGTAAGAAATGGGCAGAATGTATCTATGTGGTGGAAGAGGAAGGGTTTTGTTCAGCAGGTTCTGATTCACAGTGAATCCGCATCTCTCCGAATGGGAACGTTAAGTAGTGGCTGCCACTGTGATGAAGTTCCTGTGAGTTTACTTAAGTGTTGAGTTACTGCCTGCGATTCAGGGACAGGATATTTAGGCAGAAGGATTGTGCAACGGGAAGTCTGTGCTAAAGTTCAGAAAGGATTTTGGCAAGCAAAGGTTTGTAGGGTTTTTGTGGTCAAGGTCACTGGATGTATTTGAATTCTGGGGACTCTTAACAAAGTCTTTCTCTCGGGGAGAGTTTGTCCTTGTAGTTGTACTTTGACTTCTGTTTCTGTGCTTTGTGGCTCAGTCTGGCATTCCCCTTAGCACTGATGTTACACAGGTAACTTGGTTGAAATCTTTAGATACATTGATGTGAGGGGAAAACCAGACCACACCTTTGTGTATTTTAGAGAAATCATTATCTGAAAGGGCTGTGTTTTGTGCTGTTGTATTTCATGGTTTTCTGAGATAGCTCTAGTCAGAAAAGTGTTTCCTTTAAGAGAGAGTTTTTAATCTCATCTTTTTTCTGTTTGGACTGATGTGCTCTGCTGTTGACAGAGTGCTTTAGTTGTAGCTCTATGCCATATTTTTGTAGCTCTGTGCCATATTTTTCCTCATTCATCTGCAATGACTTCAGTATCAAAAGTTCTGGTTTGTTTTTTTATTTTATTTTAGCTAGCATTCAGACTTGTCAGTGAAGGTCTGGCTTTGCTGTGCTGACAAGACTATGACCATAACATTTCAGCTCTCAAGTGAGCACAGTTACTTTAAGCAAAATGAATAGGACTTGCAGTGTCATTTTTACATTTCAACACTTAATTGCATTTTAGGTAATGCTATTACATACACTACTTTGAAAGAAACATGAGCAAGTCTATAACACGCTTTATCTCGGGATTTTTTAAAGTAAATTTAATGTGGGGTTTTATAATTAAGTTCCCATTAAAGGATAGTAATTGTTCTCTGGGTAACTATGTAGCTTTGTTGTATATTCATGTTGTGTTCCTGACATTTACCACGTTACTAATATGTGGTTTTTATACTAAAAATGACTGTATGAGGGTTATATGGCCACTTCTGGTTCAAACAGGTATCAGTAGTAAGTTAACAGGATGTGCAGTTTTCAAAAACTCTATTTAAAAGGCTCCCATCTAATTTTGGTGGCTGGATGTTACTGAAAGAATATGTGTTCCAGAAGCATTTCTAAGCATGTCTATCACAGTAGAGGTTAAGAGTGGGTGTTTTTACAACAGAGCATAGTTTTCATGGGTGTTGCACTCATGGAAAACTTTGCTGGTGAGTACTTTTCACATCTGAGTGCCTCTGTGCTATGGTGAGAGCGCTGCAGGGTCAGTCCATTGGCATCATCAGATGTTGGGAGACACTGTGACTAGAACAGGAAAGAGCCAAATGTTGTGACTCTTGTTCTGTCTTCTTTACCTGTTCAGGAAAGAAGAGGGCAGGAGTCTCCTTAGCTATACTCCTTCAGCCCAGACCTGAGCCTGCTCCCAGTGGGGGAGTAATAGGCTACTTCTGTTGACTTGTGAATATCTCTCTCCCCAGCAGCTGCTTTTCTTCCTCAGATACCTTGTACAGCTGGGATTCTAATAATTTTCCATCCACTTAAAATGCAGATACCAGTCTTTCAGGGCTTGCTTTCTGACCCATTCTGGGGCTTAAGATGCAGGGATTGCTTGTAGAAGTTAACTGGGGAACTTCCGTCATTTGCATTCATATTGGACTAACTTGGATTATCAAGGAAATACGCAATGTTTTAAAATTCACATTGCAACAAAAATATGTTGATATTTGCATATAAGAAAGATCTAGCCTGCTTCACTTTGCAGTGTTTAAAACTTCTTATTTTAAAAGAGGAAAAAAACCCCCATGTACTTTTGGTTTTGCTTTTCCTTATCTCTTCAGGAAGTCCTTTTTTTTTTTTTTTTTTTTTTACCACCCACGCTTAACTACTTTTGTGTAAATGTAGTGGTTTAATATTCTTCCCGGTTTAATATTATTCCACTGAGTACTGTTGTGTATTTATCCCATCTACACTGTTAAAAAGATGCTCTCTAACTATCTTAAGGATTACTTTTCATTTCAAGACTCTGTAAAGAGGATGTAAATGAAGTCTGCAGTTCGGACTGATTTTCCTGGCCCCAGGTACTTAATGTGAATTTCTTTGCCACTCCACCATGTTTCAAGTGTGATGTTGGTTTAGGGAGAGACCTTTTGTTCATCTTTTATAAGGGTTTTCAGTAGTGGATTAAGTATGATGTGTTTGACTAAGCTGCGTAGGACTGTTTTGTAAAACTTTTTAAGTCTAAGCAGACCTACTTAGATCAGTAATTAGCCTGTAAACTTGGACACTGGATCCTCAGTAAATGCAACATTTTGCTGTTGTAGGCTGTTTTTAGTTAAATTTTAGTGTCAGCAGAATCATCATTGTATATGTAAATTGAACACTCAAATCCTCACTGAGTTGCTTATGATATTCCATAAGCTACACTCGAGCAAGCCTGGACAAGATATTTCTCACTCTGTCTAGAGCTCATTGAGGTGTGGAATCCAATCAAAACATGAATAAGATAGCACAGAAACTTCTTAATAGTGCAGTAAGGATGTATCTTTAAAAACAAAATATACTATTCCCATAGTGGTTTTATCCATCTTTTATTGTTCTGAACCTCCATGGAATTTTTTCCTGAAGTCTTCCGTGTTTGGTTGACTGCTGAGTGTAAACTTGTTCCTGTTTTATTAGCTTCAGTCCTTGAAATCTTTTTCTGCCATCAGAATAAACAGACTAGCTATAGCCTATTTTCTAACTGCATTTGCATGGCTTGACCAACAAGTGTTCTTTGTTTCCTTGCAGGCATTCGACCTCCGATCATGAACGGGCCCATGCACCCGCGCCCCTTGGTAGCATTGCTGGATGGCAGGGATTGTACAGTAGAAATGCCTATTCTGAAGGATGTAGCCACAGTGGCATTTTGTGATGCTCAGTCTACACAAGAAATTCACGAAAAGGTAATATTCCAGAGGCGTAATTGAGATGTTCGGGGAAAAAATGCAAATACTTTAACGATTCGGATCAGATGCAGTGTTGTGTCAACTCTGACATCGTGTTCAGCCATTGCATTTTAGTTACTGGCAGATCACCTCAGTGAGTTGATGGTCATTTCCAACGGTTCATGAAATATGATGATGAAACAAAGATTCAGATGTCTGCATGCTGAAGTATTGCTTTTGTGTAGTGTATCTTTGTCTGGATCTTGTCCATATGATTACCTACTGAATTAGTTTCGTGGAGAGAGTTACCTCTGGGAAAAATATTATTGCATGGTATTTGGAAATGCTCCTTGGAAAACATTTCTGTTAATCAGTCTTTGTCTGGAAAGACAAATCCCAGTATTGGATTGTCTCTGTGGGGGACTTTTCTGATTTCTTTCTTTAGCCAAGAAATTGTGCAGGTTGGGTTAAGAGAATGGTCGCTGCGAAAGAGTTTCAAAACAAATACTAAGTCAAAATTCATGTGGAAAATGCAGCGAAATGAGAACCTAACTTGAGAACACATGCAAGGAAAACTTCTCAGTTTTCATTCATAATTGGAGCTGCAGAGATTTTGTTGGGGGCTTTTAATGAAGTAAAGCCTTATTTGTAGAGTTAAAGACTATATTTCAGTTTTTTAATTTAGAAAAATGTTCAAACCAAGATTTCTTTCTCAATTCCCTTTTATTATATATCAGGAGTTAAAATATGCTAGAATACCTTTATTTCTGCATGTTTCTTTTCAGTCATGTTGAAAAGTTGCTTTAATTTTACTGTTTTCCTATCTCGCACCACTATCAGAATTTTAATACATGAAATAGCTGGATTCCATTTACAAGGACTAAGTGACACTTGGAGAATAAGTAGTATAAATGCTGTTCCACTTTTATTAGTAGATAACAGCAGTCTCCTCTTCATGTGAACACTGTAACACTGGCAACTGCACCGCCTGTGTAGTTTTATGCTTTGCTTACTGAAATCAACATCATTCAGTTCTGGTGCATCAAAACTGGGGAATTCCTGTGTGCCATAAACGCCAGGCATAGAAACACTGGGTATCTTGTGTTATCAGCGTAGTAAATGAACTTTTCAAATCCTGAAAGTCAGTGCGTGTCTCTCAAATTGTAGCTTTGGAAACGCGTTTAAATATCTGATGAGTGACACAGGTAATCTGTTGCTGATCTCCACAAGAGCGTTGTATTGAGGGGATTATTCTAAATCTTGCGTCCTTTGCTTTTTATTGTACAAAACCAGTTCATTCTCAGTGAGCTCAGTAATACATCAGGAGTATTTTCCCTAACTGTCAGTACATTGCCATAATAAGATTTTCGTTTTTCTAGAGGATGAGGCAGTCCTAAAACATTCGGGTTTTCAAAGTGCCCTTGTTTTGCCAGGTAGTAAATCTCGGCAACAAAAATCACAAACGTTAATTCATTATCATAGTGTTGTATTACTTTAACATAGACTGAGAGATCAGTTTTATGAAGTGTTGAGCACTGTTCATTTCTGTTTGAAAAGTGTCCACTGTTCATCTGTGATAAAAAATGGCTGTTTTTCAACTATCTTTATAGTAGAGAAATATCTGTAATTTAGTACTGTTTGTATAATACCTTATTTGGGAACGGTGCTTTACTAAATATAAAATTGTTTTCACAGAAAGTTTTAAAATGAAAAGTTGCATATTTAAAGCAGTATCTAAAATGTTCATGTATTTATGAGTGCACATTCCTGGCCATACTAAATGATGCTGTCCTGTTAATTAAAATACAGATTTTGATAATGGATGTTAATTTGCAAAAGGCTGCTCCCCATTGTGAAAGACGAGATGACTGAAAATCAGGAGAAGGTTTAATGTTGACAAGAGCTTGCTGAAAGCAGAAGGTGAAATTAATTTTTTCTTTTGTATTTCACGTCTTTAAGAAGAGCTACAGAATTCATAGGGTAGCAGATACAGATACATTTAGTCTGAAGTGGCAGGAGGCAGGCCAAAAGTTGGAGTTTGAAAGAGGTGATTAACGTTGTTTCATACTCCTAGATGGGTGACTGTGTATTAGTTAATGAAGGTGGGGGGGAAGACACGAACTGAGAATCACTTGGGGAGGAAAGGAGTGAAAGACTGCAAAAGGATGGCTTGGAGAGTGAGGACTGGTAAAAACTCAGCTTGTGCAGCTGTGGAACCTTGATCACCAGGGTGTGAGGAGTTGGCATTTGAGGAATGAACATTTTAGAACCTGGCTGCTGGTCATGAGAAGGTTTCAGTGACAGGACTGGTTTAAGATACTGTCTTTTTGGTATTTTAAGGAAATAGTGAAAAGGGGATTTTTAGCAGTTTGTGAGACAGCAAAGCACAAGCTAGATACTTTTTTCATAGAGGAGCAGGGAGGCTGAGATTTTCACACATACAGAAGGGAGGAAGAGAAATGAGGATTTGAATGCCATTTGTATGCAGAGACAAAAGCAGGATGTTACCGAATACAGTTATATCTTACTGTGTGTCCTGAGTGAAGAAAGTTTGTCTCCAAACTGGGTAATGCCCAAGTTGCAGTTCTGTAGCAGCTCCCTTATGTCAAGGGTTCATTTTTCAGTCACTTATGGCTGAGGAGATTGAAGTAGGGAAAATAAGTAACTAGTTTAAAGTCACAGGTAAATAATAAAGTGTATTAGAACTCTGCTTCATCTCAGGTCAAAGCATTCGTTCCCTGTTCCGCTGCATTGGAAGGCAGCTTGGATGGTGAAGATATGTTTCCTTCCTTTTGAAAATCAGGCTGCCAGTGCTTAAGGTTTCGAAATAACTCTGTACTTAAAAGGACACTGACTGCACTTCTTCAGAAATTAGTAATGTATAAGGTTTTACTGATTTTTGGTTGGTTTGTTGTTTTCCCATTCTCCCTAGAAAAAGCAGTTTGTTTTCAAGCCAGTCTGAAAGGCTGCAGTAGATGTGTTTATGCCTTAACCCCTAAGTTCTGTTTTTTTGTAGATATTGCATATGACTGTGTGAAGTTGAGCATTACGTTTGCCAAACTGTATCATGGGATAACTGGGAACTGGGTTCATTGCATCCTATCAGGAAACTTCTGTCATTTAGGGTAAAAATTATTTTAAGATTTCAGTGTTTAAATTTCTTTCTTGTTAGAGATTGCATTACTGTTGATAAAAGTTACTCACTGCGCTTAAACTGTTTCTTATTTTACAATTAATGATGTGTAAATAAGTTCTCTCAATAACCATCTAACACTGTGTCCAAGCGTACGTGATGTTTTGGTTTGTTCTGCCAAAAACACAGTTGCTCATCCAAAAAAAATATTTAAAAATACTTAGCTTGCTTCCATCCTCGTTCCAGGACAACTTTCTTTTTTCTCTATCTCATGCTCTGTTTTCTGTCCCGCTGTTTTCTCCCAATTCCTTTTCTTTCAGTGCCATTCACACAGTTTGCTGCTTTTCTTGGCTCCTTGGCATCCTACCCAGCACTCCTGATTTCTGCAATATTGCTGCTCCTTTCCACTTCTGTACCTTTGAAGGCATGACAGACTCAAGCACACCCTTGAGATCTTCGTGTTGCTGAAGATTTTTTGAGTTCAAGTTCTTTGCTCTTTGGGCTTCCTGACCTTTTCTGCGTGTTCTATAACATGGAAGTGCTGTGTAGATCCAGAGGGCTGGATGTAAACAAACTGTGCAAGAGCTGGTAATGGACATCTCAGCCAAGCAGAGGGGAAATAGTGATTCTTGCAAACCCAGATGAAAAGACAGGATGCACAACTGATTAGGAATGGTCCATAAAGCAAAATATATAGCCTGGAAAGAAGTCAGGAGTTTGTTTGAAGCTGAGTACATTTTCTCAGTCTTTTTTTCTGTAGTTATGGGATTTCCTACATCAGGTAGAAGCAAAAAATGTGTGTGTTCCACTGGATTTACAGCTTCAAGCAGATACTCAGTTCACCAGAACACTGAAGAGAATACTTTTCTTAGGTGAAAGTGGGAAAAGTGTCTATCTGGTAAACCTGTGCCTCAGCCTTAGCAGTGATTGAGGTAGAATGTGTCAAAACCCTGGACTCCTGTTTTATGAACACAAAATAAGATCATCTTCAAAGTGATACTACATTTCCATATTTTTAGTTTTAAGTTAAAAAAAATTGGAAGCTCAACTTCCTGTTCATGAGTGAAGGACTTGAAATTTTTCAGTCACACTTTTACATGGGAATTAAATGTAGGAACAGTTCCACTGATGACAGTTTTATCTAAGACCGTTTCAAAGAAGAGCTGAAAAGCAACAAATGTTTTGAAACTGATACAAACAAATGGAGAATGGTGCTGTTGTTCAGCTCTTTGATTTGTCCCTGTTACAGCAATGGTTAAGTAAGATAATTTTTTCAGTTTCCAATTCTTTGTTTAGAAGTAAAGCTGTAATCTTGTGTTTACACCATCAGTGCTGTTTATATTCATGCTGCAGTTGAAGCATTTTAGTTTTCCATCAAATTTAGATTCTCAAAGAACATAAATTGAAAGGAATCAGCCTTGTTCTAAACAGTAATGTATACTTGTATACAGTCAAGTGTCACCTCGGAGCTGATCCAAAGCCTCGTAAATTTACTGAATGAGCCTTGGATCAGATTCCTTATGAAAGACTTTGAAAACATTAACAAAAGGAAACCCTAAGTTACACCTCATTATATAAAGTAGTTACCCTACAGCAATCACGGTAAGGATATGTACAAACCCAGGGTTGGCATTCAGTGGCCCTTCTGTCACCATCTGTTGGAATTTGCAGTGACAGTGCTACAGGTCAGGAGCAGCATCACGGGAAGGGGCAGGGTGCCGGTGTCTCCTCTGAACTGACCCTGTAAAAAGCAGAGTGGAGGTGCTGCTGTCCCCAGCAAGCAGCACACATCAACCTTTCAGGCAGATTCCAGTAATACAGTTGGTTATCAACTAACATTTAGTTTCATTTCCCATTACCAGTTTTTTCTAAGGGTCACTGAGGCTTGAATGTTGCTGGTGCTTATTAAGTTTTTTGACAGAGATTTGTATGGGGTGGTGTGTTGTCATCAGTGACTGACACGACATAGTGATCCTTTGGTGTAGATGTTCAACTCAGTGTAGTGTCTGATAAGCTTGAACTGAATTGGAACACAGTTCACCCTTATTAATACACAGGTTACCACACAGAACTCCTGTTAAAGATTTTTCATTAAAACCTTTTATTCAGTAAAAATGTTTTCAGAGTCTATATTCTCAAATTGACTTCTGTCATTAAACTGCCTGTAATAGTCAGTAAATCCTGACTTTGAAAGACTCACTTCAGTACAGTATTTAAAAGGAAGCTTGCTGTAGGCTCTGCAGGTTACTTTGTACTTGTATGTGTATTTGTATGTATATATTCTTAATAGTTTATTTTTAGAGGGCTAGAAATACACTATCATATATACATGCCATATATATATATATATATATATATATATATATATATATATAGTTTATGCAGTGTATGGATATATAGGTTTATAGAGAGTGTGTGTTTAGAAGCCTGCAGGTAAGTTTCTTTTATGTTTGTGTAAAATCTTTATCCTTGTATTTATGTACAGTATAAACTTAAGTATTAGTATTTAGGGTCCTCACTAGGCAGTGTCCTGGCTGAATAAAGTGCACATGAAATGGGGGGGTTGCTGACAGCACCATGGATCACAGGAATCTAACAGGGAGCTGAGAGTCTCCTAAAGAGAAGCAGGAACTTTTATAAAGCAGCACAATCCAGCAGAGTTCTGCAGAGCTACTAAATACCACTTGAGCAGACTGGCTTTGCTTTTTACTTTTAATGGTGTTAGGTTCACATGGACCCTTGGCAATGCTGGAGTGAGGCTTTGAGAGCAGCTACAAGTCTGTGCAGCCTTCCCTGCGTGACAGACTATTGGTTATAAATTCAATGTGCAGCTGCTTTTTGCACGTTAAATAAGGCAGGGCCTACTCAGTTTTGGTAAAGTACATTTTTTCCACCCAAATGTGCAAAATATCTCAAGTCTGTTGGTGACACTGGAACATATTTTTTGATGAGATGACACATCAAACTCCAAGAAATGCAATACCCTGTAGTTTCTAGAACCAGATGAAATATAGCACTTTGTAGTGATGATTTTTCTAGAAGCTGGTTTTTATAATTACGATACCTCGTCATAGTTAATATGTAATTTATAGATATTTTCTGGCTCTGTGTTGAAATACTTTGGCATTTTATGTACTGTTAGTTTCTGTGCTCTAGGTTTGATCCACAGGCTTCTGAGATCAGTCTCTCATACTTAAATCTAGAAATGTTTTTAGATACTCAAAGAGGAGGAGGCCTTGCTTCTTCTTAGCATATTCTTCTTAGCATATTACAATATGTTACTTTTTTTGTGAAAGTAAACAAGATGCTAAGTGTTCTTCCCCAAATAATTGCAGTGGTGACTGTGTGATGTTTGGCATGATGGCTAGAACAGTCTGGTGCTGAAAGAAGGTGGAAAAAAAATAGATAAGAAGATATTTAAAAAGGATTTCAGCCTTCGCTAGTCAGTACTCAGGATTTGTTAAATTCTTGGAAATAGAAATGTCTCCTACTGCAGTGTCATCTGTTCCCTAAGAGCCTTGGGGACCTGGCATGTTGTGAAAGCTGAGTAGTCATTTTGGGGTTGAAGAACAGCAGAAAGACCTGTCCAAGCCACTGAGGTTGGAAAGGCTGTCAGGTCGTGGAAGAGGGTGTGGAAGGGGCTTGCAGCAAGCTGTAGCTTTACCTGGAAGGAGGTCAGAAGGCACAGAAGTGGGGCAGATCAACTACATAATCGTTTGGTTACAGAAGTAACTCATGCCCCGTGTTTCAGCTTTTGTCTCTGATCTCGTCTTCCCAAAGAGCACAGTTGCAGGGTGATAAACGCAGGAGTGGCTGTTGGAGGAGCGTGGCTGACTCTGCTTGTTCTCTGCCGGGGTTTGCCCACTGCGTTTCTTCGTGAGCGATCGTGAGAGTGTTGTCTGACTGCCACATACTTGGGCTGATCGGGAATTTTTGCCTGGATTGTTACCTCAAACGGACACAAGTTGATGTCTTTGTAATAAAATTGTACCAGAAGTTGGTAAAAGTTATTTCCATCAAGTCTGTTATGGAAAATGAATGGAAAAATCGACCTATACTCCCTTTATAACCCTCATCCATCCACCACTGGGAGTATTTTTGTTAAATTATCAGTAAATTGCCCCTAAGCAGTTGTTTTTTCTAAAGGTTATTTAATTTTCTGGAACTGTTGACATTTATGCTGGATTTAAGTTTTGTGTGTTATATCTAGATTTAGGTCAAATTTTGTTTTATATATTGCTGAGCTTGTCAAAATTCCTTGTGTGCATTTAATGTATGTAATGACTGAGAATATAATTTATGCAAATAATTCCAAAATACAGAAACTTTCACTGTTGTTTTAATCTCTCAAGTGACATTATTATCATTCACCAATCTGATTGTTTCAAACTTCAGATTTTCTGGTATTATTTTCTGCCTTTTCAGCATTTTTTCCCAGTTGCAAAAAGCAATAACATAATTAAATTATCAAATTAATGTGAAGCAATACACACTTGCAGAGTGTTTTATTTGCTGCAGTGGATTTCCTTGCTAACTAGTCCATAATCCTAGAAGAGGCTCAGTCACAAAGAAGAAATTTTAAAGGATTTGTCATTTACCTCTGTTTGTTCCATATCCCATATGATGGGTAAATAACTCCCTGTGAAAATGGAAAGTGTCAGCAGCAGGCCATAGCTAGGAAATATTTTTCCTTTTATTGAACACATTCCCAAGCTTTCCAGTACTTTTCTGTCTCCTCCCAGTGCCAAGCCATAACCTAGATGATCCCAAAAATGTGATGTAATGGGTCCAGACTGGTGCTCTCGGAGTCCAAATGACAGTCTTGACTGGCTGAGTTAATAAAATGTGCATGATCATGAAGTGAAAAGCTGCTTCCCTAATGAAACACTCTTGATTTTAAAATGTAAATGTCTGAGCTGCTTCAGCTGTCTTTTAGCCCCTGATTCTGGCAGTCCTTAAAGCAGTGTCAGCTCTGTACCCACAAAACACACACACCATTGGCCTTTTCCAGTCTGGGAGAGGAGGGTGTGGCTGTCACGAGAGCTGTAGGGGTGTCCTCGTAAGTTCTAAGCTGCTTCAGTTTTTGTTCATCTTAAAAACTACACAGAGGATGTTGCAGCACAGCCATCCAGAGCAACCTTGGAGGGGCAGGGGAAAATATACATGATATAACACAGAAGAGAGGACATGGCTGATTGGAGACAACGAGGATAATCGTGAAGAACACGAGGATCTTGAGGCTTGAAGTAACAGGTGCTGCGACTGAGTTTAAAGAAATTTCCTTATCACTGAAACTGGGAGATTTTTGAACAACTTTTTTTAGGCTCTGGTTGCATCAAAAATAACCTAAGGGCATTTTAGGTGGGCATTCAGGTTCTAAGAGGGACTTTTTCTTGAGCAAGTTGCTTCAGACATGACCTTTGGCTTGGTCATGCCAACTGTAGTGTCACTGGAGAAGCAAAACCAATAAACTGTTTTAGGTTTTTATTAACCCTGTGTAACAGCTCAAGGTAACACGTCCTGATGAGTGCAGTCTTTCTGATTGGGGACTGATAGATGTAATCTGCAAAGAACTTAACTGTACCATTAAAATCAAGGCGTTCTCTGTGTAATCATTTCATAAGATCAGAGCCTACGGCTGGTCTTTGAATTATGTTGTAGCTGCATTCTTTAAGGATGTGTAATTTGTAATTTTTTTTGCAGTTCTTACTCTAACTAGTAAATGCAAATTCTGCTCAAAGGACTCTGGCCTTTATCTGACTTGGAACTGAGGTTCCCAGTCCAGAAACACAGGTTGAAATAGCATAAATAATTTTGTGAAGTGTTCAGTAAGAAGGGCTTTTCTTTTATTTTTATGGAATTTGTTATTTCTTGAAAAATTTTTTTCTTCGTAGATTTTAATTTCAGACATTACTGCTGCAGATCTTGGGTTCTAACACTTGTAATCCTTTGAGTGCAAGACTGTGTTCTGCTGCAAGTGTTTTAAAAAGTATGTATGTTGATTGTTGTTGCTGACCTTGCAGTACACTAGGAAATGCTCGTATGAGCAGAAATAATTCAGATGACAGAATCTGTACATGTACCAGACCTAAAAGTCTATTGACTAAGAAATTTAGAGGCTCTGCAGAACTTTCATGTGAAGTGTGTCATAGGAGTCTCTTGAAGTCATTACAGGTGGCTTAGCTACTGAAATGATTTGTGCATGTTTTGTGTCCCGTAGAACGATTAGGATATTAGCTCATGCATTGAAGGTAAAAGCACAGAGAAGTGTTTAGAAGATGTGAAATCCTCCAGTTCTCATATAAAGAGGAAAATATTCTCTGCTTTCTGAAAAATAAGCTTGTATCAGCTGTGTGGGATGCAGTGTCACTGTTTGGTAGCAGGATTTGAAGTTGCTGGGCATGTGTGGCTCCCATCCCCTTCTCCACACCCCTTCCTCTTAAGTGCTCTTGAGTAGGTTGGATGCACTCTATAACCTAACTTAACGTGACAGGGTCTGAATATCCTTTATTTTTTCTTTTTTGGTAGTCTCTCACAAGTGTTTTTTTCTTCTGCAACATTTTTGCTTTGTTGCAATTTCTTATTTCTCAGAGGTTTTGGTTTTTTTTTCTGGATGATGTCAGCTTTGGTTATACCAAAGCTAATACCAATTTCTATGACATCCGCTTTTCCTTTAGTGAGAGCTTAGTTGCAGTATCAGTAAACCGAAGGGCAAACACTTTTTTCTTACATATGAATTGACAGATTTCCGTTTCTGTTGAGGAAGGGGTTTATAATGATCACTGAATGTTTTCTATTCAGGTATGAAGTGGTTTAATAGCTCAGTGAATGCCTGTAACCACTGTGTGTGCATGGTGAAGAGATACTGCTCTGTAACTCCATTCAGAGCTGAATGTCAGCTGCCTGAGCATCAAATACTCCAGTGTTGTGCTTCATCTGAGTGTGCAGATGCACTCCAGTGCTACTTGTATTTAGGGCTGGGTATTGCAGAGCATCCCCTGTGGAATGAGAAGAGTTTTCCCTCTTAATAAGAACAAAATACAGGTCACTTAGTTCTTCTGAAGATGATCCCATCTTGCTAGAATGGAAACATCAGCTAAAAAACACTTACCAAGAGTCTGAAAGATATTTGGAGAAATACCCTGTAACAAACAAAACAAAACTGGATTTAATGCTTTTACAATCTTTTTATACCTGAAACTATGAATATGTGATTAAGCTGTGAAACAAAAAAAAATAAAATAAGTATTTTTTCTTCCATTTTATTTATAGGTACTAAATGAAGCAGTGGGTGCACTGATGTATCACACTATCACTTTAACTCGAGAAGACCTGGAGAAATTTAAAGCACTTCGAATAATTGTCCGAATTGGCAGTGGTTTTGATAATATTGACATCAAATCTGCTGGAGATTTAGGTATGACTGTTACACACTTTTTTTCACATCTTACACTTGCGTCCAGAAACCCAATAGCATCTAAATCTTTGTATTAATGTTTTCTGTGTGTTTTATGCCAGCATCTTATATAAGCTGTATAGTTTTCTCATCAGACTGTTTAAAACTCATTATGGAAATACTGGCATTAGTTAATTAAGTGATAATATTAACAGCTTTGTGACAAGGTGACAATCTGCCTGCTCTATATAAACCCAAGGAGTAAGGCCATAATTTTTCATCTCTTTCTTTTTCCCCCCAGTTGTATATTTTAACTACTACTGCTGTAATCCAATTACAAAATATAATGCCATCACCATGGCATACTACTTCTGTTTGAATAAAAAATGAGATCATTATCAACTGTCTGAGACTTATTTATGATGCATGAGATTTAGTACTAAACCACTCCATAAAATAGAAATACCGATTTTATAGGAGAATCAGTTGTTGCTGCTTCAGAATAAATTCAGCTACTGCAACTATGAAGAGATGGTGCTTAATGTTTCACTGTAACAGAAGCAACAGTCTGGTTTGTATTTTTCTTACTTTAGGTTAAACTATCTGTTACCTGTAGTCTACAGGTAAACCTACCACTTGGCGTAAAGATTTTCTTCTTCAGGTTTTTGCCAAGATTAAGGTGACTGAGCACGTTTCCCATTATACTCTGGGCAGATCTTAGAAACATTTGTGGCAGTGCTTAGTCCTAGCAGTAACCCCACTGCTGTAGTGAGGAGCTGTAGTGTGGTCTGTTCATCAGCTAACCATAGTAAAACACTCACCTGTTTTGATGGCAGTGTAGTTTGCACGGCAGACAGAACCCAGCCACTCCTTGTTGGGTTTGTAAAGAACAGGTCGGGTCTGAGAGTGTGCAAGGCTGTTCTGCCTGTTGTAACTCGTGCCCCAGTCAGGCACGTGTTGTGAGACCCAGAAAACATGTAACTGTGTAGAGATTGGCCTGGGGTAAAATCCCAGATCAAAAGCCAAAACCTTAGTACAGGTCAAAGGCTCTGGCCAGTCAGGAGTGGAGAAAGTGGAGAATGTCAGGAGTCTGATTTCTGGAGCAAATTCCTGATAAGAGGAAGATCTTTGCACGTTTATTGTCTGTTTCTCCTGCAGGTCTCTCTGCTGGGTTGTAACCCAGTCTTGTAACAAATGCAGCCACACAGTTCTTCAAGCCAGAGTACAGCAGATTTGGGAAATTCTCATTCATATGAAATGCTAAATGACCACATTCCCTATCATTCAGGTCCTGTGTTGTGATTAGACTCATTTATACAGTTATGACCCAACCTGTTTGTGCATCTCAGTATTTACAAAATAGGATTGTCCACTCTGTCAAAAGCCAGTAAATGCTGCAAGGATTACAGAGTAAAATCTCCGATTTTAATAGTTTGGTTGAAATGGTTGCAATGAAATACTAACCACTCCTGGGATGAATTGCCTTCCATTTGTTGAACTAGTGCACATAATACACGTCTCAGGGAGGTAATGGGAGAGTGAACTGCTGTTTATAAACAGCTTTGATTCGCTTTTGAAATATAACGTAGAGTTAGACCGCAGATCTGACATAGTCCTGAACTTACACAGTAACTTCTTGAGTTATTTTTCACAGAGCTGGCACGTGGGGTTGTTACCAGCTTTTCCTATTAAGCAGTATTTTTATATAGGCAGTTTTATCTTCTTAAAAAGCATGAAAACATGCTTCTTGGATAAAAATCTGATTTTTCTCCGCTTTATTAATTGTTGACTAGAAAATCTGTAGAAGTCGTGGGTGTAGCTGGATTCAGGTGAAGTGGGAGTGAAGGTAATGCCTGATGACTCCTGCATATCTCAGTATTGAACCTGTGTACAAAAGCACTGAAAACAGTGAGAAAAGGGCAGAGAGCATAGATACACGGATGTGAGATGAGAGTGTACTGTGTGAAATGTCTCTTCATCTCCTTGCCTCTCTCTTGCTGCTTTTTGTGGTTCACTATGTCTCTGCCTTTCAAAAAAACCCTGGTTTTAAAGTTGGAGAAAAATAGGAAAAAAGAAGTTCCGCCAGTTCAGGAGAGAACTAACCTGACTTTTGTTCCCTCAGTTTCCTAAGGAAACCTGTTAGGGAGAAAGGTATATTATTTGTCTTTCCAAATACATAATACAACTCCTTAAGCTCCTTTTAAAGCATTATTTCGTTGATGCCAGCTATTAGGAGACATGCTTATTAAATCTACTTTGCCATCTAAAACCTGCATTTTTGCTTCCAAGAAAAAGGCTTTTTGTATAAGCAAATGCAGCTGTTTATTATGATGTATTTAGAGGGATGTTATTTTCCAGTCTTTTACCTTTTCCCTCCAGGCTTTTCCCCCATTTTTAAAAAATGTGAGTTTCCTGCTACAATTGATGATCGCAGGATACCAGGATTAATATTCCAGCATGTGATGCTAGTATATCTTTTTTGTAAGTTTAAGGGCAGTGACTCAGCATATATGATTATCTCCACAGAAGAGGAAAGAAAAACAGTTCTGCAGGTTCCTTGTGTTGGTTTTTATCTGTGTAGAAAAAGCTGTAAAATAAGTTATGGGCAGCAGAGTAAAGGCATTTGAATGCAAAATGTAGATAAATATGGTATGAGTTTATTATGTCATATTATTATTATTATTGCTATTATTGAGGAGAATGTTTCTTCTTCCCTGCTTCATAAGATACGCTGCCGTTAGCTGAGGGCTTACTGAATATTTAGTTATGTAAAAACCCAAACAGTGAAAACAGGGTGTTTTTAGGATACAAAACACTTTTTTCTTTTTCCTCCACCGTGAAATTATACTGTGTGCTGTTTGTTGTCTCAATCAGCAGAACCGAGAGACAAACATTTGTGGGAGCTGATGATTAGAGAGAGAACATGCAGTACATAGACTGAAGAGAGACAAGTCAAAAAGGACACAAATTTTTTCAAGCAAACATTTTGCTTAACTGCTGTGTACTGAGTACTAGAAGGTAAAAAGCAGAATGGGGTAACTTGGATGCAATTACAATCACTTGTTGCCTCATCTGGTTTTTTTTGAAGTAAAAAAGGCTTATTGTGAGTCTTGAATCAATCCACCTTCCATTTTTCTGTGGAAATCTGTAACACTCTTTTAGCTGCTTGATTTTAAGCCTGTTTCAACTAGTAACTTTTCAGCAGTTAGCAACATGGACTTAATGTGGCATTACCTTTACATGCCATGCAGAAGCAGATTTTGCCATTCCCTATTGACAATTAGGTGGGTTCTCTCTTTAATCTGAGGGACCAGGAAAGGACTGGGATTCTCTTTGTTGTAATTCTACAAACCCATGTGCAACACATAATAGGTTTTCCCTCCCTGTGTCATGATTACCCATACATGATTTGGGATTACTCATAGTCATCCTGTGAGGGCTTTCTAAGAGTTGTTGTCATTATAAATTATTTTATCCTTTTTGTAACTTGCTTGGATGGCTTTCTGGGAGCCTATCTGCTCAGCAGGAAAAAGCCAAGTCACAATTAAACCTAAACAATGATCATTAACCGCACTACTGACGGCAAGGCAGGTTTCTCTTTGCTATTCAAAACACCAAGCTCAGTGGAAATGTAAAACACTTACCAAGACTCAGGTTCTAAACTATCTTGACGTCTTCAGTGCTCTCCTTTTGTGGCTTCAGTGGTCTGTTTACCATTTGCCTTAGTTTGAAATAAATAAAAACACAGTAGTAGTTAAAAAATCAGAAAAATAAGTTAGCACGTATCTATCAACTATTACGTCAGGTATTCAGCCTGCCTTTATGGTCAGAAACTTAGTATTTGTGCAAGACATGTTGAAATATCTGTAGTTTTAAACATCATACTCCTGAACTGCTGTGAAATGGGAAAAAAGTAAGCAATGTTTGGCAACTGGTGTGCTCTCCCCCACTGTTTGCAGGGATTGCAGTGTGTAACGTGCCAGCCGCCTCCGTAGAAGAAACGGCGGATTCTACCATGTGCCACATCCTGAACCTGTACAGGAGAACCACCTGGCTCCACCAGGCTCTGCGGGAAGGCACGAGAGTACAGAGCGTTGAACAGATTCGGGAAGTGGCCTCTGGAGCTGCCAGGATCAGAGGGGAGACCCTGGGCATTATTGGATTAGGTATGTTGTCTTGGCAGGTGGTTTAATACTCTTCACTTACAAAGACTTGAGCTATAAAAATGGGACTGTTTCATCCACTCTGCGTCACATATTGCGTATAATCCCTCTTCTTTCTTGGTGTTTGTATGTTTCAGATGTTTTCCCTTTAGACATAATCGTTTTCCTCAGAAAACTAATCTTGTTGCTAATATTCTCTCAATTCTTTGAGTTTCTGTACATCTTTGTGTGGCCACATCATCACTTCCCTTTTCCAGGACAAGGGTCCTGCTGCTTCAACCCAGTGTCACATGTATATGTTTTATTCCTTATCCGTTGCCATATCTGGTTCTGTTTGGCCTTCTTTCCTTTTACTGTTTTTTGCATAACTGAAAAGTCTTCTCTGCAGTAACAGCCTGCAGAGCAGTTAGTTTGTGCATTTGGTTGAGCTGCATCTGAAACTGTATTTCAGCTCTAATGAGAGGAAAAATATATGCAAGAAAGTCTGAAATGTTTCCAGGCCTAATAAAATCACCTACTTACCTCTCTGAGTGGCCCTAAATGTGTTTCAGCATCCAACAGATGGACAGGCTTGCTTGAGAAGAATTAATTACTGTCTGTTACAGAAGTAGAGAAGAAAAACAAGCAAGTCAGTTTCCATATAAAAATTATTCAGTCATGTGCCAGTCTTACACAGATCTGATAGACTGTGGATGCAATTGCTATGCTGTTCATCCACAGGAATTAATAATATGATTTTGACAACAAAACATCATACTTAAATGACTGTTCCAGTTACACACTGCTGTCAAATAACTCAAGCCATGAACTCTTACTTTCGGAAGCTGAAAATAGCCTGGCATCACATAGTACTCATTTGCAATACACCAAAACCATCTTCACAATCAAAGAATTGCCTTTAAAATATGACTTTCAAGAAGTTAGTCATGAAGTTGCTTTCTCAAATCTATACTCATGTAATTATGCATCTCATTTAAACACACAATGATTATTGCACTCACAGTCACAGCATCTGTATATAAGTAATAGACAGTTGCCTGCAGTGTTTCCAAATTTGAAATGCATACCCAGTTTTTGAAACTTAAGCTTTTGGCTCACATGCTGTGTTTCTCACATGCATATATGCTGAAACTATCTGTCTTGTTGTCATTGGATTTTTTTTTTTTTTTGCTGAACAAATTCAGACTTGAGATTAGAAAAAGTCTTTTCATCATTGACTTCTTTAAGTGAATGTTGTGTGTTGGTTTTGCTGTGAATGACTGAAAAGTTTAGAGAAACAAATGGATAATCACCTTGCCAATATGTGCATAAAGCTTTATAGAATGCTAGGTTTTGGTTTTAGTTTTGAAAAGCAAATCTCTCATGGTATATTAAAAAGACCCAGTAAAATCTGATTTTGAAGCCGCACATCTGTTGTGGTAATTAACCAGTCATTGTCTCTGATATTTTGTTGTTCCTATATCTTTTTCTACAATAGATTATTCACAATTTCAAGGAAAATTAAGCTGTGAAGTCACTTTTGGAAACTTCCACTCTCTCTTCCTGTGCATGGATGTGACTAGGCACAACGCTTTTTGATTCTGACCTGTTCTAACAAAATCTGCAAGAGGCTACTTGTCTCTAATTTAAGACTAAAACATTTATTTACAACCAAAAGACTTCAAAAGACTGTTGTCCTTAGGTTGTGTTACTTTACTAGTGGCCTCTTCCTGCATCTGGAGTTTTCCCTCAATTTATTTATTATTTTATTATTTTAACAGTCAGTGTCAGAAGTGATGATCTGCTCAGATGCTGTGAAGTGAATGTATTACACACAAAATAAACAGTTCTCATCATCTGTTACCAAGTCCTTTCCTGTAGTTCTGTGTAGTGTCGCAGTTTCTGTTGTCTGAGATCATCTCCTCTCAACCACAGCTGTGTTTCTCTATTCTTGTCTAAAACTTGTGGTCTCTTCAGCAGTGGGTTGTTTAAATTTATCACTTTGCCTAACTCCAGGCCTTCTTTGCATCTGTTCCTGGGCTTTTCTCTTGCTCTGCCAAAGAGAAACACCCTAGCTCTTGCCTATCTCTGTGCTAGGGAATGACATAGTCATTCTCTCCAAAGTTTCAGCTTCTCACTTATCCACTGGTCTAGCCAAGTTTCGTGACTCACTTGCCTTCTTTCCATCACCCACTCTCTTTTCTTTGCCTTCTCTCATGCATATTCCTGCTTTGACACTTGGTCTATCCTGCTTAATCCTATTACTCTGTGCTCTTCCCTTAAAGTTAACCCCATCTCTCATCCTCTTCTTGTATTGAGCTTGAAGATAAGCAGAGACTCAACAGCATAATGCCTCCTTCACGTGCCTGTTGGATCCCGTCCGTCATTGTTGTGGTGTTTGGTTAGACCCTGAGTTCCTTAGGGCACAGCCTCTGTTCCTTTCTGGTTTTGTGAAGTGTGGGATTCTTTGAGCATTACATATATAATAGTATCACATCATTAAACAGCTGTCTTTCTCACTTTTAATCTTTATTACTACCCTGTGTCCTATATTTCAAGTGACACATCACAAGTGCACCCTGCATTTAAAAAAAAAAAAAAAGCTACCTCTCCACATTTAGGATTTTTTTTGAAGAAGGAATATTTATGATCAGCAGCACGTCATTGAATGAATGGATAGGTGGACCTGGTTCTGCTCTAATGATAATTTTATAGCAGTGAAGTCACACTCCCTTCCCCTTCCTTCCCAGTGACAAATACTGATGACTAATAGCTAATGCGTTTCCTCACTCGAGAAAGGTGAAATTCTTCCAAATAAGTTTGTCTCCACATCATAGTGAATGTCATCACTCACTTTGTCTTTCCTCACCTGCTGTATTTTCTCAGCAGTCCCACAGTCCTACCTAGATGTTGCCCTAATTACTAACCTGCATTATAAGGCAATAAGGCTTAAGAGTTGGGTGGTATTACTGTCCACATTGGCAGAGTTCTCCAAGCAGCAGGAAAAATCAGCCATATTCTCCATGGCTGTGGCATAGGCAGGGAAGAGCTGCTAAGTGAAAGCACTTTTTCTTTCCACAGAAGTCTTCAGGCAGGTCATCCACGTTTCCATGGTATCAAAGTTGTTCTATAAAACTTTGTAGTACCAGCATAGGAGGAGTGTTCATTGCCCAAGGGCTGAGCAGAGTCACTGACAGCTGCAGCTGCTGTGCTGTCACACTCAGGTCATTGGCAGAGTCAAGGTCAGAGACACCTACAAACTGGGACACGTGGGGGAAGTTGTGAGACTTGTGGGGAAGTGAATGGGTGAGACTGTAATAGGAGACTCGGGTGTTTTTGAGTCTCTCTTTTGAAATGATGCATGGACCTTGCTAGAACTTTGTATAAATCTCCAATTTGTAAAGTAGGCTTTTGTTGCTTTCTGCTTTTTTTTTGCAATTGTATGCAACGTGCATTTTCTGCATTCTTTTCACACCATAGAACAAGAAGTTCACTCAATGTTTTGAAGTTAAGATTTTGCCTTCCCTGGAAGCAGCCATGCGCATTCATAACAATTCTATATGCTCTTTACATCTCACCCAAAGGTGGGATGATTTGTGACCTGTATTGCCTGTGATGTACTGAGGTAGGTTTTGAGCCACCCTTCATGCCCAGGAGAGTCTTCTACTTCACGAGTTTTTCGGAAGGTTAGAAAGCATTATAGGTTTTGTGATTTTTGGATTTTAGTTTAGAAAGGAATTGGCAAATTATGTGTGTCCATCTGTGTGTGTGTGTGTGTGTGTGTGTGTAATGACTGAGACTAAATATGAATTGTCAATTGCAGAAGAGTTTTATCCCATAAAATCATTGTAATAGTACAATCCTGGTTAGAAGTACAGGCATGATTCCCAAGTGTTTTAAAAGGAAACTTCTGTGCCCACTGAAGAAGGTTTTGGGTTACTGGCCTGGTTGCAGTGAATGGGGAGTGTGGCTTTAACTGGAGAGTCTGCTGTGAGAGATTTCACTGTCCTGAATCCCCTCAGGTATTAGTCTTGTAAAGAGTGTAAGAAAGGGCAGATGACAGAATGTTGCATGTGAAAATGAATGGAGCTGGAGTAACAGCTATTTGCTTTGTTAAAAAAAATAAAAAATGTTTACAGTTGTGTGACTGATTCCTTGAGCTTGCCAAAATTTGAAAATAATACAGTGTTTGTGCTGAAAATTTTCTATTTCAAATTTACAAAAACAGCTTGGAAAGCAAACAAATAACATGCATGCAAGTATTGAAATAAAAGATTTTGAGGAGTATTTTAACTTGCTGTCCCCAAAGAAAAGCAGACAGCCCCTGTCAGGTTGACATACTGTTTAATATTCCAAGCGTATCTGTCACTAAGCACTGCAGAATTGCTGTGTTCAGGTTAAATGATCAACAAAAAACCTTTCTTCCTGTGGCTTCTCAAGTTTATTCAAAAAGAAACTGAAAAGCAGAGGGAAATCCCTTCAAGCACAATTGGGAAGAGATGAGATTTCCCTGGGTTAATTTGATGCTTTTTTGAACGAACTCAGATGTTACAAAAGAAAACTTGTTGACTTTTTTGTTGTTTATTTTTTCAAATGAGACATTATTATCATGCTTTGTCAAGTGATGCTTTTGAAACATCTTTATCCAACGTTTGTAATACTCTAATGTGTTGGCTTCTAACCTGAAAAGTGTGTTAGTTCTTGCTCTTCAAAATACCTGTAACTCATTAGGTGTACTCAGATTTTTTCTGTGTGTTTTACTGGTAGTGTATCAAAGAGAAATAACACATCTCCTGATATGTGTGGCATGGAGTCATGCCCGTAGAGCAATTTTGGGCACAGCTCTTGAAATGTGACAGTAAGGAAAGTGGAACAGAAAGGCAGAGATCAGTGTGAATACTGAGTGAGACTGTGCTCTTCTTAACTAGTGCCATATGATGTATTGTGTTTATCATTTAGGTAGCTGAATAAAATTTATTTTAAAGCCTTCAGTGACAGGATTCTTGCCAGGCGTTCTAATGCTGGAAGGGTATTGCCCAAAATGAAAGAAAATGCTTGTTCAGAAGGGCCATTCTGTGCGTTGAGAATGGTTGCGCTTCAGATTAAACAAATTATTTTTCATTGCATCCATTTTTGTGGATTAATTTTATAGCTTTTTATTAAAGCCAGCTGGTTTGACATGGGTAAGACTAAGTCCTTGGCAGGATGTGTTCACAGGCAGTGGTGTTTTGCCATAAACAGGCCCAGCAGGCAAGCCTTGTATTACACAGATTATTGCAGATTATGTGACATCTTCTGGCATTTCAGATATCTGGTTACAAAAGGTGCAAACCTCCTGCTTTGTTTCAAACAAGGCAGTGTGAAACAGTCCAGATGTATCATTTCTGGTGTTAGTGATGATTTTTGAGTGGGGTGGGAGCTGCCTGTGTTTTCTGCTCTTCCAGTTGCTGTACAAAGCATTATAGTTTGATACAAGCGTTCGCATTAGGAAGGAAGGGACCTACCTCACACCAGCTGCTCCACATCTGTTCTCATTGCATGTTTGTCTTGTTCTAGGGCGTGTTGGGCAAGCAGTAGCACTACGTGCCAAAGCCTTTGGCTTCAGTGTGATTTTCTATGACCCATACCTCTCAGATGGCATGGAGCGTGCTCTGGGACTGCAGCGGGTGAGCACTTTGCAGGACCTGCTGTTCCACAGTGACTGTGTTACCCTACACTGCAACTTGAATGAACACAATCATCATCTTATTAACGACTTCACCATAAAGCAGGTAATAATCTCTGTGGGCGCCCTCCACCCCGGTGCTGGTTGCCAACTCTGTGTAGCATTTATTTATGCAAATACGCAGATTTGAAAGCAAAATTTCTTTCCCTTTTGCTGCTTTTGAGATCATACAGGTTTATAGTTGATTAGGAAATAGCTGGTGGCTTATGTGTTGTTGCTTTTACTGTCTTTTTGCCTCAGTAACATTGCATTCGCGGAAATAATTTGCTCTTCTTAATGTCATTCAGATTCAATAACATGGTGTTGTTGTCAAAGTACTTTTCCTATGTCTTGTAGTAGCTACTCCCTTTACATGTGTATTTTCAGGTAGCAATTCTGCCTTTCACTCTTGTTCCTCAGTTTGAGTTCTTTCGATGCAATTTAAGGATTATGACTAAATGGCTCCCCCCTGTGCTCAGTCCCGATGCTCGCAGAGCACTTCATGGATGGAGCTCATTTACAGCGTTGTGTTATTGGGAAAAATAATGTTTCTTGGAATTAGTACTATCCTCTCCCCAGAGTTTTAGGTAATACTAAAATAATTTCAAAATCTGGGTGTAGTAAGTGCTCTGTTATCGACTAATTTGATAGTAAGTTTTTTCATTAAATGTCTGGCTTCTGACTCTGACCTCAATGTAGGTGACAGCGAGAAATATGCCCCTGAGGTGTAAGAATGGAGACAATGTACAGGAAAGAAACCCTCAGACAGAACAGTTAATTTTGCTGTTCTTCATGTAGAGAGTGTTTATGTGTGTTGGTAACAAATGACAGTAGCACTCTTTTGACGTAAAATCATTGCTTGTCTTCTGAGAAATAGTTTGCACCCACTACTCCTGAACTTGAGAACTGAAATACTCATGTAGGATAATGGCAGAAAACTGACAGTATAACACACTTCTTGATTTGAGAGTTTAAGGATTTTGCAAATCCATCCCAACATAAAATCAGGATTTGGGATTTAAAACTCAAAAAAATTAAGAAGCTTAAAATGAAACCTCTAAGAGAACAGAGCTCTGTCACCCTGCCTGGAACAGTTCCTTTTGTTGTGTGCCTGTGTACATTCAGCGGTTATTACATGGTGAGATGTCTTTGAAAACAGACATCTGGACCCAAACAGAATCACACTGAATTCAGTGGGACCACTGAGTAGTGGTCACTCATTGTACACCAGATGTGAAGCTAGGGCCAATTTATCACAGGAGGTTTTTGAGTGGAGATGGATAAACGTGTCAAGCTTTGGAGAAGGCTTAGTGCATTATTCGGAGAAACAAACAAAGAGAAACATGTTAAAACTGAGTAATACCATCTGAAATGAAATGCCTATAATAAAATCCGTACTGGAAAGTATATTGTAAGCATCTATCTTGCCATTTGTTTCCTTCCGTGATCAAAGCACGGATTAAAATGTTAGAAGATAGTTTTTGCTTTGTATGAGGGTTGGGGTGAAGCAGTCTGTATAATAAAAGCTGATGTGCAAACCATAAAATTGTGACACCTCTGACTGCTTAGTTTCTGTCTCCTGATCATGATTTGGGCAGACAGATGTTAGAATTGGCCTAAAATTTCTAGAGAGCATTGCATGCCATTTCTGTCCAATATTGCATGCTCACATAATAACCAATTTTGAAACAACATACAGAGAAGTGTGGTGCATCTCATTTCACTGAAGTCTCACCCTGAATTTTGTTCAGAATCTGAAATTACATAACCTTAAAATGTCTTTGAATATTTGATGTCAGTCTTCCAGTAGCTTAACCCTTGAATTAGTCAGCATTCTGCCTACCCATCCTGCTTGTCCTTGTAGTCCCAGAGTAGCTCACAGAAGCATTTGATTGAACCTGTGATAGTCAGGTGCTCTTAAGAGGAGCTGAGGTCATCTTTAGTTTTACGGATTTGAGAAGACACTGCAGTTTAAACACAATACATTTTAAAGCGGCTGTGCAGGTTTAGTGTAGGTGAATTTAACAGCTGTCAGCAGTTCAAGCTGCGAAGCTCTTTCAAGCTTCCACCCATTGTTAAGGATCGTCTCCAGCTGCATCCACCCTGGCAGTTTATCATGAGTCACTTAATTCATTCCCACTAGAATGCATTTATGCAGCGATATTCTGTTTGATTTGAACTTGTCTTAGTACTAGTTTTAGAGTTTTGTAAATAGTCCTAAAATGAAAACTGAAGCAAGGTTGTTGGGCAGATTGGACAGAAGATTTTATCTAGGCTCGCTTCAGTGAAAATGTTCAAGTCCTTCAGAGGGCATATAAATTCACCAAGCTATACTTCAAACTCAAGTCACCTCTTTGCACAGAGATAGGAAGGGTATATGAGCTCCCACGAACCGATGTGGCGCAGCAGGTGTGATTGTCTCTTTGGTGAGCCCGCCTGTGCTAATTTTAATAATAATTCTCACAGCTGGTCCAGGTGTTGGAGATGCAGTGGTAATTCCCACAAGTAATGTCACATTGTTAATAGATCACCTTAAGATCTTACCCCCATTTCTTTACTGTTCTAATTCCCAAGTTAGTTGCATAAAATGGAGAAAAGCATTCTTTAGTTCTGCCCCTGTAAGTGGAGTTTGGTTTTGCTGTACACACCAATGGATGGTTCTCTGTAGGCCCAGGAATTTGCAGATAGAGAGAGGCAGGGCCACACTAAACCTAGAGAGTTGGCCAGTAAAATACGGTGGGGTTTTTTTCTTATAAAATACTATAAGCATATGTATGTTAATACTCCCTACGGTCTCGTAAAAACAAAAAAAAATTTTCATAGCTGACTTTCATCCAAACCTCCTTGTTCTTCACGAATTTGGCATTTTGAATCAGTCTTTCAGCATAAGGATCCATTTACATAAGGTTTAGTTGGATGTGTAGGTTTCAAGTAGTTGAGTTGGTGTCAAAATGTTGAGGTTTTCTTATTCGTATGGTGAGAGACGGAGTCCGTACAAAGTGAGATTTTTATAATTCATCTTCCCCGTGGTTCTTGCTCTTTATACCCTTTACCTTCATGCACTGGAGTGTTTGAGACATCTGGTAAAAGATGAAGTATTAGGGTGGCTGGAAGCAGGATGTAGTAGTTTGTTTTTTTCCATACCATTTCTCTTATTTAAGCTGCCACTTGGTTTTCAAGTTGTGGATATATTGTGGTGTAAATTCTTGTAGTTCTCCCCAAACAGTGTCATCTACAATGCTAATCTGCACAATGCACAGCACAGCTTCTCTCCTGGGCACACAGCGTTCTCAACCAAATTCATTTTCATGCCTTTTAATTGAATAATAGAAGAATTCTTTAGGCCTTTATTTGAAAAGTCTCACAGGGGAGGAGGAAGCTGAAGTAACAAAAATAAATAATACATACATCTACTGTGTTTTGGCAACTAAAGGGAAAAGTGTTTGAAAATCCAAAAGCATTGATTTTTCTGAAAAAATCATGTAGGCTTTTATTTGTGTGAAAGTTGAAAGCCACAAAATATGAATTTGTTTAAGAATGTGCTGTAGTTTCTGTCTCATGCAATTTCACAGTGAAATAAAAAGGCATAAAATGATCTGTCACTTTCATATGCACAGTTGTATCTTTTGATCATGTTACTGCACAATATCTGAAACAACGCTTCTATTAAAAGACACTACTTACAAGAAACAAAAGGTTATTAAGTGCTGTGAAATAGCATTTTATGTTAGAAGCATCACATTTTGTGGTACTTTCCAATGGCAAGGGAAGACAACTGTGTTACAGTTTAAACCAGCTGAATAGCCTTTGTTGTAATGGATGCTTCTTTTGAGTAAAAAATAATGCCACAACGATTTTATTTCATTTATTTTTATTTCATCATTCTTGTTTTTAACTTTCCCTAGATGAGACAAGGGGCTTTCCTGGTCAACACAGCTCGAGGTGGGTTAGTAGACGAAAAAGCACTTGCACAGGCCCTGAAGGAAGGAAGGATACGAGGGGCAGCCTTAGATGTACATGAGTCAGAACCATTCAGGTGCTTTTCCTTTTCTTTTCTTTTTATTTTGTTCACTTTCTTATTTTTAAGTCTTAGTGCATGATACAATCAACAGCAACAAGTAAACTGAGTTTTCCGTTCACTTGGTAGCTGAAGACTCGTTAGCAAAGCAACATGAATCTGTGCAGCACTGGGCTAATGCAAATGTAGATGGAGCTTGTGAATGTGGTCAGAAGTGGAAAAAAGCCACATCCAAGATTTAATTACTTTTTAAAAAAAATCAGTAGGTTTATTTAGTAGAAATAGCAGGGGCTTTGGTTCAAATCCTGGTCATGGCTTTGGCCATGGCTCCTAGGGGAGTGCACCTTTGTCATTGATGCAGCTCTGGAGGCAACTAATATTGATGTCTGAACAGAGTCTTTTAAAGGCAAAGAGTTGAGATGTGGTGTGAGAAATAACTGCTTTATGACACCTTTCTGAAGGAAAAGACACATTTTTGTCCAGATTGCCCCTGCAGGAAAACCATAAATGTAATAGGTTGCAAAAAAAAAAGTTAAGGAAGGCTGTCAGAGTGCAGGTTGTGTTTTGGTTTACCCTTTATCAGGAGAGTAGTAACTCTTCTGTCAGTAGCAGGGCTGGTAGCACAAGCCTGAGTTCTTAAATGACTCAGAAGTCCAGTGTTTTAAGGCAGAAAAGTACCACTCCCCTAAGTGGCATTGGCACTGCGATATCTGCACTCCTAATCAGAAATGAGCCTATTCAAATGTCCTTGAGAATAGGCTGCTGTAGCTTAGTCCTTGTATGTGACAAGCCTTTTTCAGTCTGGAAAGGGAGAAATGTTAATTTTAACTGGAACAATCCACAGAAGTTTTTGAAGAGAAGCAGATACAGGGCAGGTTGTAAAGACTGGAGAGAGGACAGTATCTCTCATACCAGCTTGGGGCTGGGGAATAGTAGCTTTGAAAAATTAGAATAGTATCCCTTTAGTCAGAATTTTTATATCTACCGAGGCACAGTGCCACATCACAAATATTTAATTTTATTTATGCATACTCTGCATTCATCTACTCCTAAATGTAGTCATTACAATGCAGTAGTGCTGTGCAAAGCCAGAGTCTTAACAGCTCAAGGGACTTCCAGCTCCATACATTCTTCCCAATTCCGCTCTCGAATCTGCACGAGCAGCCCGTTGCACCTCTAGGAAGCCCCATTTACTGCATGGAGATGCCATCTGCAGAGATTCAGTTGCAGGATTACAGCCACAATTTCCTTTGGCTTCAGTGCTGCATGTCTATCTGATCGCAGCATGCAACTCTCTATTCAAGAGTTTTGCCAGATATTTTGATGTTTATTGAACTACAGATGAAATCTATCTCTTTTTTGAATTATGAGCAGCTCTGAAAGCACGCTTTTGTCTCAAAGTGTTTGTTCTCCTGTTGTTACAGTTGACTGCAAGATTATTAAAGCTGGAAATAAATAGGAGGAGCAAGTTTCCATTATTTTCAGTTTCTTTACTCTGTATCTGTGATAACACTTTTACACAGATTCATTGCCTTCCCTGGAAAACAATCTGTAAAGTAAATTTCCTTCTTTCTGTGGCGTTTCTATAAAGGAACGGGAAAGAAAAAAATTAGTTAGAAATAATGGAAAAATAACAACTGAATTATCAAAAAAACTTGTGTGCTGATGGTCACACTTCTGATTTGGAAATAATTGTAAGATTTTTTTTTATTTCAATGACTGAACATCACATTGACAGAAAGAAAAGAGCTTTGTTGGCTAATGCCGTAAAATTGTGATGAACTGGACAAATGGAATGGCATCCTGATTTAATTTGGGTTTTGCTTTATGGATTTCTGCCCCAGAACTGGAGTGGCAGTGGCTGTAGTTACAATAAGTGCATTGGACAGAAGCTAATGTTGCTGCTGTACTTAGGTTCTACCCTTTGAGTCTATAAAAGGTGATTGTTGCTCATTTATACCATGAGTAGTGTATTAAATTAACTGACAGAATTAAACCCATCGAGGAATAGAAATGCAATTCTTTTCTGTTGTAAAAATTAATCTGTGTATGTACAAAACCATCTTGATTCTCCCCCTTCCCTCCGCCTCCCCCCCCCCTCCCC
>VXAY01006490.1:56031-114313 GCA_013399855.1 Oxyruncus cristatus
TCCCCCCCAGTATTTTTTGTCATTTGATCTTGTTTTAAATCTTCATTTAGCTTTAGTCAGGGCCCCTTGAAGGATGCACCAAACCTGATCTGTACCCCACATGCAGCCTGGTATAGTGAACAAGCCTCCATTGAGATGCGGGAGGAAGCAGCACGAGAGATCCGAAGGGCGATCACAGGTACTGACTCACCTTATTGGCTCCTTCCCTGCCTCGTTCTTCTTAACAAACCTTTTTCTTCAGTCTTGGAAGGTGCTGAAAAGAACCAGCCTTAGGTTTTGTTTACCCTTTCTGGTATTTGGAACAGAGAAATGAGCAAATGCCCACTAAGTCTGTTCTCAGAACTGGAACAGGTTGTTTTGGAGGTTCTTTGCAATTACAAAGGAAGGCAGGCACTGCAAAATAAGTGCTTTTTTCATATAAGATAAATGTATTTAAATGTCAAAAATCTACTGCCTTTCTTCTTTGTTGCATGTAAGCATTGACTGCAAGGCATCCTGGCATTGCTGGTATCTTTCTTAGCTTTTCCTGTATTCCCCCGTATACTTGTCAGGAGCAGTTCTGATTCTCTACGTCAAAGTATTTTGTTGAGAGGTTATTCTATTTTAGATGTTCCTCTCTTTAAAGCATTGCTAAAGAAGCCTGGCATTTTAAAGGGCAAAGTGCCTTTGTTATATAACTACCATGTAATTGTAAACTGCTCACATAAGAGAAAACAGTTACGTCTCAAACATGCACTGCTAATAAATAAAATGAGAAGACTGAGCCATTTGGCATTGGTTCGAATCCCTTGTAGCCTAAAATAAAAGGAAGGATTTTCATACTGAAAAATGATTCATTAAGCACTAATGTTTTCTCTTTAGTTGGACTTTGCTGTTTCCCCCTTGGCGATACAGTCTGAATGCTCTGCAGACATGCAGGGCCATCTGTGTCACCTTGAGAGTAGCTCAGTGCCAACACATTGCTCTGCTATACAAAAAGCACTGGCAGTAGCCTTCCCTCTGGCTTGTGCCTAGAGAGGCCAGGCAATTTAGTTTCATTTATAGCTTGTGCAGAAAGAAGATTCTCCTGGATGCTAATTAAAGGCCTGTCTTAAACTCCTGATCTGAATTGTCCTTTACTGGAGTATTTCTTTCTGGTTTAGAGGTGACCTAAAGAGCCTGACCATCCCTTTGCTGGAATTGATCCTTGTGCCAGTACTCCAGAAGAACTCCAGTAGTACATTTGTTTGTCAGGGTGTTGTATAACTGTTCCCTGCTCCCAGATAACTCCGGGAGAGATTGCACGAACCATCACCCGATACCTGCTTGGGGGAGGATTCATGTGCAAATAAGCATTAATAGGCTACAGTCTGAAAACTAAGTAAGAGCTATCCAGAGCTAGGTCTGTGTTAAATTTGTGCAATAGCCCAAACATAGGTGCCTAGGAGGGCAGACCCACGATTCCTTAAAGTTTGTGACTGTGGTCTCAGCGATCTGTATCACTGATTGGTATCGGGGCTGTCAGCACTTCGCTGTTTGCATATGGTTTGTAGTAAGATCAAACAGGGACCAGCGTTAGGGAGGTGAGAACGACATTGAATTGCCGTGAAACAAGTGTAGGAAAGATCCAGGACATGTGGGATAAAGATGGATATGTGAAAGCCATAGGGGAACACAGCAGTGAGGATGTATAGAGGGAAAATAATTGGAAAAAGGTGCACGGTAGGAATGTAGACTATGGCTACCATCTGACAGTAAAGATGTTAAGTGGTTGTGCTGTTGCCAAAAGGTCAATAGTGGTGTGATGTATAAAATAAAAATAATAAGCAGAGATTAAATATCTTTAAGTATCTTTTTAAACTTGAAAGGATTCCAAGTATGAAATAAAGAGGACCACTGAAAACAGTAGTGGAAGTAAGGGGAAGGCAAGCATGGCAAGTGAAAGTTTAAAATAAATAAATACTGGTTTTAAGGGGAGAAACTAGTAGAACATGTGTACAGAAGTTAGCAGAATGAGGAATGAGAGGAGCAAAGAGGAAGACATGATTAAGAAGGATAAACATCGGAAGAAGAAAGATGCTGTTTAAATTTGTGGACAATTTTGGCAGAAGTTGAGATGGGTGTGTATTTCAGCTACATTTAGAATATGATTTCTAATCAGGGGAATGGTAGGAATCCACCCATAATGGGGCTTGCATCTCATCTTGTCTGATACTGAGGAAAAAAAAAACCTTTTCAGCTTGTGCACAGGAGATGTGACAAGTTTAGTGATGTCAGTGCAAGTCACGGAGTAACAAGTATTTGATGGTATCCACTACACAAAAAGCAATTGTGTGACAGGCTTTTTTTACAGCCCTGTTGTGGCCAGGCTGATGGATAGAAAGAGTAGTGAAGTCCTTAATCAGATTTCTAATAGGAAGCTGAAGACAAAAGCCTGAATTCTTTAATGATGGAGCATGGTCATTTTTAGAAGTGTTTCTGGAGTACCATCGCCAACAGTAGCAGGGGTGGACCCAAACTCACCTCTTTCTACCCCTGTTTGTGCAAATGCACAGTAAGATTAAACTTTAGAAAAGATACATTAAAACAGATGTCAGAAAAAACGCTGGCTTCAATGGATCTTCCTCCTGTTGAAATAGGTGGAAATATTGCTATTGCCGTGAACAAAATGTGTGTTATATCTGTTCATGTTATTTGTTGCAGGGGTGGAGATAGTTCTGTAGAAGGCAGACAGAGAGGCTTGTCCAGTTATGTGCTGAATCAGGTTGACAGTCTTAAAACTTCAGTAATACTTCAGAGGTTAAGCAAAGGTTTTGAAGAAATGAAAAAGGGAAATTCTTGTGTATTTTCATTTTTTGTAGGAATGAAAGGGATGGCTGAGCATTAATACATGATAGTAAATAAATGTGAAGAGCAGTTGAGATAGATAAGGGGAAGATCAGGAGGACAGGGTGTTGGTCATATCCAGCTTTATGGCAGAATTCCGTTAAGAATCCTTCATTCTTCAGTAAGTGTTTTTGTTGCTGTTATAAATGAAGGGAAAAGGAGGAAAGTGATGTTAAAGACTTGGAGCAGGAGGCTGCGTTATTGAATTTGAATGGTAGTCGTGCTCTATATTCAAGTTACAGCTTCATGGAAAACCTGAATCTTGTTGATTTGGGCTTTATTGAGACCCTGTTTGCAAGACACAGAGACAGAGAAATCAATATTATTCAGAGTATTTTGGCCATCATTAAGTCCCAGGCAAAGGAGAAACAATGAGGATCAAAACCAAGCTCTCAGTGTAATTTTACATATTAATTTAAATCTGCAAATATTTTTGACTGTTTTTAACACAGGCACATTAAGAGCATAAGGCCTGCAATTTTTTGTGTATTTTTATTTCCTCTCCCTCGCTCCATCCTAGGTCGTATTCCAGACAGTCTGAAAAACTGTGTTAACAAAGATCATTTGACTGCAGCTACGCATTGGGCCAGCATGGATCCTGGAGTGGTTCATCCAGAGCTTAATGGTGCTGCATACAGGTAAGAGTGCTGAAGATGCAGGAGAAATACCTCGTTGGTTTAGATGTAGGTATTCGAGAATAGATAGAAGACCTTCATATGAATAAATGAAGTGGGTTTGGATTAGACACCAGCTGTATTGTTTTCATAATTGTTGCATTCAGGGGAATAATCTTGTTTTGCTGGTTGAAGTCAGTCATGCTGTGTAAATATGATTCCTCTTATAATCTCTTTTGTTTGGTTAGTATATGAACTATACACATTTGTTTGTATATGCAAGTAAAACAATTCTGGTCATCTTTGGTGAGTGCAGTGGAAATTTATGTTTCTTTTTGCTGAAGGTAATGATGCAGCAGTAGCTTGCGGATAGACTTTCAGCAATAAACGATTCTTATGTTGGTTTGTGGCCTCCAGACACAAGAGTAGCTCAGTATGGAAAACAGTGAAACAGCCTTTGGTGATTATGAAAATATGTTTAAAATAGCGTTTTCTGAATTATATGTTTAATTTTTAAGCTGCAGCATTTGAGGGACTTGATCTATCTATTCTCAATCAACTGTGAAAGCAGGTCTTAATAATTAATAGAAAGGGGCATTTTTTTACATCTAATATGCACATCCCTTAGTTACTTTGTTTGCTTGAGTCTCTCTCTGTCCTTTATCCCTAGCAGCTGTTCTAGCAGCAGATTTTTCCTAGTAGCCAGCTTCAGACAATTTTTATTTATGAAAAACATCTGCAGTTTTTTAATCTTCCAGTATGGTATTTACACATAAGTAGGATGAAAGTGGCTGAGAAAGCCACAAACAGATGCTTCCCTTGATGCCTTGAGGGAAGGGACCATGCAGTCCTTTCATTATTTGGTCATACCTCTTTATCCTAATTTTTCCCCTGTCCTTATTCATTCAGCTGCCTTATCTTTGCCCCTCTTTAGGAGCACTACCCTGTGCTTTTAAGAGGGAGGGGATCCCTGGTTTTGTGTTACTCCATATGGGAACCCAGCTGTGCACAGCTGCAAAGGGAAGCAAAGCTCCTCTGTCTCAGTGGCTTGGAACAGTCTCATCAGAACACGATGGAGAGGTGATGGGGTTCATCACCACCCTCTGCCATAATCCCTTTGTCAGTAGCCCTAAGTGCACTGAAGGAAAAGAATAACTTGGATTTGGTCAACATGTGTTTATCTCATGTAACATGAAGATTTTTTATTTTTGGAAAAAGTACCTGTAGCCCCAAATACCTGAAGAAGTGTGTTTTTATTTGCTTAAATGAGGAGCTCAGGCACTTGTGTTCTCCTCCGCACAGCCTGTGGTTTCCCTGACTTCAGTCTGGGGGGGTGAGGGTGTGGCTGAGTGTAATTGGGGCTTAAAGGCAGGTGTTGCTAGACTGGGGGTAATAACTCCAACCCTGTCATGGCAGTTAAGAACAGGGTTCCTTGCCCAAATAAAATGCAGGTTTTTGTTCTCATTTTGGGGGTCACAAGTCCAGCAGAAGCAGGCTTCACAGCCAGAAATTAATTTTAACTTAGGAATGTTTTGGGAGTTAATGATTTACAAGGTAAAGACCATATGTATTCAATTTAAGCAGGATAAACACAGGGCTGAATGACTTACTAAGACATTGTTTCAGTCAGTTTTTTCAATACAGAAAATTCATTGTAAAATTCTGACTTTGCAATTACTTTCAAACACAAAATAAAACCCATTTGGGGAATTTTGAGGCAGAAGTTAACAGTTATACAATAAATATTAAAAGCTTCTCTTTGGAGAGGTGATAGAATAGTGTTTGAAGGTGGGTGAAGGCAGTTATTATGTGCAGCACTTGAAGCTCAGGTTTTATGAAGAAATTGGTTTCAATAGCAGTGTTTGCTGATGCTTAATTCCTACCTGGATTAAGTACAGCATTTGAATTGAGTGTTTAACCCAAATTTTTCCATCTTTTCTTTGCAATCCAAGATTATGTTCAGCTAAGTGAGTTCTGGAGTCTTTCACCAGGCGATATGAAGTTTCAGATGTGCTATTAGCTGTATTGTAGTCATGTAATTGCGTTAGAAGATAAGACCTGGGATAATAATTTATATGTTAAAAAATGCAAATAGCTCTTTTGGTGAACTAAAACTAACGAGGCTGTTTTATTCTGGTTATATCATTTACTTGTATTTTGATGTAGGATGGAACTCTCAAATTATCAGATATCACAAACCAAGAGCATTGAGCATTTGTCAGCTGAATATAATCTAGATCTGAGTATCACCATATTCTGTGGAAAACAAAACCATTTACTGTGCGAAATGTAAGATGCCCTATCAGCACAAAAGGTCATGCAAACAGGACCTATCCCATGAGTAAAGACTCACAATATTCCTGAGAAGGAATCACTTGTAGTGGTCTTGGTGAAGCAGCATAATGTACCCAGTTCTTGTGTTATTACTGTGTATTTGTTACCGAGCTGCCTGTTAAATGACCCCCTGCCATTTCCTGTGTCACAGAGCAGGCAGGTCGTGGGCAAAGGGAATTTTAACAACCAGTAAGCAGTGATCGTACCATTTATAGACATGTTGACGAATCTCCCTGCCTTCTGACAGGTAGAAGATGAGAAGGCCAGGTGGGGATCTCAGCAGCCAGGTCTAGTGGAAGGTGTCCCTGCCCATGGCAGTGGCTTGGAATTGGATGATCTTTAAGGTCCCTTCCAACCAAAACCATTCTGTGAATAGTATTTATGAATACTGAAGAGGTACTTGGATGAGAATAGCTGGATTTTGGTAATTCAGAAGTTATTTCGTGTTGAGGCACTTCACTGGTGATTTTCAAGCTCTGTAATGCTTGATAACAGCATGCACTTAAATTTTTAACCTCTTCTGGAACAGACTCAGTTTCTCAAACAGAGCTTCATGTAGTGCTTCTGCAGTTTAAAAAATACGGCAGATTAACGTAGAAATTCAAGTTGCCTTTCATTGTAATGAAGAATTACAATGTATTTTTCTTCATAAATTAAGACTACACGGGGGAAGGGGAAGGAAGACGCTGAAGTAACAGAGGAGATGTAATTGATCTCTTGCTTCTGCTTTTACAAAAATTTAATTCAGTGGACATTTTACCTGGAAAATACCGTATTTCTGCCAGAGGAGGAAGATAGGGAGAAACTTCCTGAAGTGCTGGAGGGAGTATATTTTCTGGTTAAGAATAGAAAAGCATTAAATAGCAACAAAAGGGAAGGTTATATAGAATAGAAATGCTCATGGGTAGAGGCTTTGGAGTTTTTGCCTTCTTTTCAGAGACAGGATTTGAACAACACTGATGATTAAGTTGAAAAGGGATAAAAATTGCAAGAAAAGAACGGCAAAGTAGGGCTAGGAGTTGTCAAGTAAAATACAGTTTCTGTAGAGCAGTATGTTTTCTGTATTTTGGCTGCTGCCACAAACAATTGTAGGGCCTCTGGATGTTACTGAAAATCTGGAGGAAACCTGTGCCTGAGGAGAGGTGCTGGCAGGTGGAGTCCTGGCTATCATAACTTGGTGTCCAAGGGGAAATTTTATATACAAGCTGTGTCATTTGAACTGCTTAATGTGCTCGTGAGGTAACTGGTAATGCTCCTGATTCAGCGCTGTCCGTTTTCACGAGGGGAGGCTCTGGCTTCTCTTCCCGAGGAAAATGCAATTGCAGAATTTGCACTCTCCTTGATTGCTCCCAGCTCCAGCGTGTTGAAGCTCAGGGAATATGTTGTTAGAAAGTAGGGATTATGTTGGGAACAGCTGCTGTGTAGGACTTCTAAATGGAAGTTTATGTCATGTTGTGTTTTGCAAAGCACCTAGAATAACAGATAAGCCGTTGCAAAATTAAATTAGAGCGAGTAAAACAATACCCCGTCTGACAGTTTTCATAGGAATTGAAGCAAATTTGATTAATAAGATTCAAATGGAGTTACTGAAACAAGCAACTAATTCCATTAGCAACTGCAAATTAATTCTAAGGAACCTCTCTGGAAAAGGAATTAACATAGGAAGCCCTGTACAATACGTGTACAATTGGGAACAAAGTTATCTGGCCTACAGGTGGTGTGATCTGTCACATCCTGGGTATCCATCCCAGATTGTAGTCAGCCTTTTGGTCTGTAGGAATCTTTCCCAGGATGACCAGACCAGTGTGTGGTGTCCTCGTTGACCCTGGGCTATGTTGGATAGCTGTGCTGAGACCCTCTGGCAGAGTGTTTGCAAAAAGCACTTCCCATGATGGTTTCCGTGGTGGAATTAAAAAGAACAAATAAATGTGCTTGCATCCAGCTTTTTTCTTCCTCTGACTTTTGTGTAAGTTGTTCACTAATTTTCTGTCAGTTTGAGGGGAATTTAGGATGAGCAGCACAAACATCTAATACCTTAGAAAAGATGCTGCGGAAACGGGGTGAAATTCAGCATTAAACTCTGATGAGGAGAAATTCAACAGCAGAATAACGTGATATTTGAAAAAGCTTGACAAGCCTACTAGTGCCTTTTCTCCCGTGCAGCCCTGAGTAAATACTTGGGTAGCAAAGGCTGCAGTGAGTGGTAGGTTTGTGTGCTTAGACTTTCAAGTGGATAACGCTCACTTTAGGATGCTTGGGTGAGCAGAATAATCATCAGGAGAGAACAGGGGATGGGTGTGCAGCTTTGTGATGGAAGAGGGGGGGCAAAGAGTCAGTGTTAAGTGGCCAGCGTGGCATAACTTGCAAATAGGTATTGAGGTATTTGACTCAAAAGAAAACGTATTTTTATTAAATTCGTGTGTAGCTGTTGTTTATATATGGCACTGTGGAGTACCAGTGTTCACCAATTGCATCTGAACTTTGGGATTGAGGGTGCAGATTTGGAAGAGTTTTTTTAGCCTGATGATGTCAGAGCCATCAGAAAATCAAGCTGAAGCAGAGAGTGATTTTTTTTGTTGAATTCATAAAATATTTAGGTCTCAGTGTTTGTCCAGGTAAAGTGAGAAATCTTTAAAACCATTCGTAGTTCTTGTGTTTGCATCTCTCTTGCTCGCAGTGTGACTAAAGCACCTGTCCTCTGTATAACTAGGACTGGTTGTCTTTCAGACAAGTGTGGTGGCAGGTTTTATGCTGAAAGAGTTACTCTGAGGAGTGTGGGAGTATCATTGCTTTTTTTTGGGGAGCTATCAGAAAGTTAGGACTGCAAGACTAGTATTAAGAAATGCTTTTTCAAACCACAGCAATGAAGATTTAACCCTTCTACATGAGAATGAAAGAATAAAAAAAAAAACAAAAAAACAAAAAAATCCCTGAAGGTCAACTTGAAGAAAAGTCATAGAGAACAGATGTTGCATGGACCCAGCCAGAATTACTTCTGGTTGAGGTTATGCTTTGAGAAGAGCAATGCTTCCAGTCCTTTTCCTTTGCTGTGCCATCACTTGCGCTGTTAAATCTGAAAAAAACAGTCTAGCAAACCTTTATTTCTCGTTCGGGGGAAATACAGCATCTCGTGCTTTGTTTAGCAGCATCTGCATACAACCTCTCGTCTGGAGCTTAACTCCCTGTCTTTGTAGCTGCTCTGAAAACAAAAGAACTGTCTCTGTAGCTCTAGGAGGAGGCAGGGTGGCCTTCCTGCTCGGTCACCTTGTGGTTTTAACGTGTGCTCCTGTTTTCTCCCCCCAGCAGGTATCCCCCAGGCGTTGTAAGCGTGGCTTCCACTGGCATACCTGCAGCAGTAGAAGGAATAGTCCCCAACCCCATGTCTTTATCACACGGCCTCCCTGCTGTAGCCCACCCGCCCCACGCTCCTTCCCCCGGCCAAACTGTCAAACCAGAAGCTGATAGAGACCACCCAAGCGACCAATTGTAGCCTACGAAAACAGCATTCCCAGCCTCGGAGATCTCAACTTCAGCGTGCGGAAAAACAACACAACAACGACGACAAAACAAAACCCTGGATTTTGATTAAAGGCAAAACCCATGAACTTACAGGAGGAGACGATTATTGTTTTAGAAACTGGTCCAATATACAGTATAAAAGGAAAAGGTGGGAGACAAAAACAAAAGAAGATTTGGAAACATTTTTTTCCTCCGTATAAATTGTAGTTTGTCCCTGTCCAGTGGACTGATTCACTGTTTCTGTGTCCTATGGGTTCTTTGTTAAGCAAGAGAAGTTAGTAGTTAATTATATCATGAATGTACTTGTCTGTGTACAGTTTTTAGAACATTAAAAAGGGTTTGTTTGCTTAGCTGTCAACAAGGAAAAACATAAGGGAGGCATTCAGCAAACCAATTTTGAGATTAAAATTCCTTTCTTTTATATTTTAAGACATGCCCAAAAATGAGGCAGTTGGCAAACTTCTCAGGACAATGAATTTTTCCCATTTTTCTTTCTACGCCACACAGTGCATTGTTTTTTCTACCTGCTTGTCTTATTTTTTAGAATAATTTAGTAAACGAAAGAAAAACAGTTTCTCCTAATTTTGGCATGAATTCCCTTATTTCAAAATGAAGACAACCTTGCAGAGAGATTTTGAGGAAAAAAAAAAGGTTTTGTATAAACGAGCGTTGTGCTTTTTGTCACCAGTTAAAGTATATATTATTGGTGGTATCTGGAAAAGGCACTAGACTACTGAAAAGTAGCAGCATTTCATTGCCTACATTGATTCCTTCCTGGTAATGTGGTAGGCTAGCAATATTTTTGGTTAAAATCATGTTTGTGACTGTAACCATTTGTATGAATTATTTTGAAGAAATAAAAATCCCAGACAAATATCATATGTGTAAAAATTTTTATTTCTAGTAACTGTTTATTCAACTTTTATTAGGTTTCTTAGCTGTAATTTTTAAACAGATGCTGTCAAGTATTTCATTTGTAGCTTTACTTTGCTCTCTGTTGTTTGTAATACTGTCTTGGAAGCTCGAAAAATAAAAAAAAAAAAGAATTCTTTCCATACCATTTTTCCCTTTACATTTCGTAAATGTTGATCTTTTTTCCTGTGTTTCTAATGGAGTTTGAAATTAAGATGGATTTTGATTTGTACACCGGCATCATCAGCTACAATATGGTAACAGCATTTATGCCACCACTGTGGGCAGAGCAGAGGAGGTACAACAGCAACACAGCAACAACAATAATAATAATAATAATAATAAATGTCTTTTGCCGAAGTCCAACATGAGAAGTGTCCATTGTTTTATTTGCTTTTGTGATGATGGAAGTGTGCAGCAGGATGTAATTGTATTTGCTATATTGCAGGACTTTTTTTTTTTCCCTGAGCACAGGCAGGAGTGTGTTCAAGGCAGGTCGGATTTCAGCTGCATGCTGTTTTGGCCTTCCCTGTGCTCCTGGATAAGATGTTCTTCATTGCTCTGCAGTTTAAAGAAAGCAAGACAGAACAGTTTAGCTGCTGCAGGAAGGAAATCCACGGTGGGCAAAAGTGAGCCTGGATGTAAACCACCTCAGTGGTGTCTCATCTCTTTGTTCGCTACTAATCTGAACTAACAACAGTGCACATAAGGTTAGTGAGCTGGTTTTATGGGTTCTGTGAAGAGTTACTGTGCCCCACTCCTGCAAGTCTAGAGAGCAGCCTCCACCTCCCTTAGGGAAATGGTAGGAGACTGCGAATTAAGAAAGACTAAAATTTGGGGGTCTGTACCCAAGAAGCACTATAGAAAGTGAAATTTTGTCTCCATGGAAGAGTGGCAAGTTGATTCCGTGAACATTTAGAGCTAAAAACATCATCCACTGCAACTTGCTTGGTGGTAAAGCCATATCTATTCCCTTTGTGAAACAAAACAGAAAACAGCCCTAGCGCTGCAAGTTTTTCCAGCAAAGAGACTTCTGAGAGCTTTGTTGCCAAAAACTCGCGAAAAACCGAATGCAGTCCGCTGCTGTTGAAGTGGGATTTCATATTTCAAGGGCAATTCATATTTTAGGGTGCTGCTTTGTTAGGCTGAAGTTGCTTCTTTAACATGTGTAGAACAAACGTTTAACATCTGGCTGCAAAGAATCGTTGGCAGTCACATTTGCAACCAAATCTCCCAGGGAAAATCGAGAGGGTTTGTTCTTTTCCTTGCATCAGTTTGGACACGGCTTGTGTAAGTCAGGGTTGTTTCTAGTGGATCGGTTGATGAACTGGAAATGAAGGTACTGGTATTTATTGTGTCTCTTTCTCGGGCTCAGTTCCAGAGCTTTTGAGCCATTGGCACAAACATTTTCAGGATTTGAGCCCAAAATCCTGCACTTACAGGTCTGACAGGGCATTGCCACTGCGGTGGTCACATGTTTAATATTTTTATGCTACTGTTTAGAGAAGTATCTGTTGGTCTGACTGGTGGAAGAGTAATCCAGTTTCCTGCTTCAGAAAGGAAAACCATCTAGGCAATGACAAAACTGATGGATATTGACTTCTGGGTTATGGTCTGAAAAGCTAAATTAAAAAAAAAAAAAATCTAATAAAAAACCCCAAACTCAGAGTAAATGACTAATAGGAAAAGCATCCCATAATAAACAGAGGCCGCTATGCTGGAGTAACCTATCTTTTATGACTGCTTTTGCTGGGTAGTGGAAATGTGATTAAATTTCCTCCATCTGGTAAAGGATGTTCTAAATAAAGTTTAGACAGAAGATGCAGTTAGTGGGAAAACATGAAAGTGGTGAAGGCGACGGCAGCAGAGGCCATAGATGATCTGAGGCATCAAAGGTTAATCAAAGTGCCTGTCTTGAACGTGATTTTCTTTTGGTGGCATTATTTGAATTAGGAGTCTTGGCCCAGAAGGAGGAGGCCAAACATGCCAAAACTGCTGCTGGCTGAAAGGCTGTGGGGTGGTAGGAGGCTCTGGAGCCTACACAAGATGGCATCAAAGAGTGGGCAGAAAGATGCCAGTTGTGCAAATGCAAAGTCAAATGGTTGCAAGTCAAAGCAAAAGCTTGTCAGAGAAAGGAGCCATGAGTGTTTTTCCATGGTAGAACTAATGGGTTGCTGCTGTGGGAGGGAGCAGCCTGGTGGCAGACGCATCTGGCCTGGTCTCTGGTGGGTCTGGGAACGAATTAGAGATGCTACCTGGGAGGTGGAGCATTTGCTGTGTCATTTTGGTCAGGCATCTTCAAGAGGCTGAGCTCGAGCTGAAGTTACAGCAGAGGTGGGTTCTCGAAATGACCGATGGTGTGCAGGGCTTATGTGAGAGGAAGTTGGAGTAACTTGGCTTTTCCAGCTTGAAGTGAAGGCAGAGCTGAGGAAATGACTGTAAATAGCAAAAGCTGTGCAGGATGGAGGAAAGTTAAAGAAATGTTGTATATGAACAGACAGGCTTAAATAGGGTTGGGAAGAGTTCTCTGTCCGCAGGGAGTCCTGGGACAGGTTTGCAGTTGGAGTTACTGGGATTCGGTCTGAGGTCCCTGCAGCTTGGGTTGGGGTCTTGGTTTTGTGTTTGGGTCTTTTTTTTTTTAGTCTAACTTTGTTTTTACAATCCAAACCATGAGAAGAGTGTTTGAAGGTCATAGAAGATTGCTACCAAATCAACAACGAGAGGCTTTTTCCATTCAGGATAAAACACTTCAGCTTCCTTTTTAACAAGCCTCCAGGCTTTTTCCTTTATTAGGCTTTTTTTTTTTTTTTTTTTTTTTTTTTTTTTTTTTTTTTTGAGAAAAGGTCTTATTTTCTTGTCCAGTTTGCACCTCAAATGATTAAGGCTGGCTTTCCATGACCATGACTGCTGCAGTCTGGCTGTTCCCAGCTTGCTCAGTGCCTCAGAGCAAAGGGTTTTCTCCTTTAATTTTAGTGGATGCTTCAGTAATGTCTGTGGTTCTGCTTGAAGGAGGAGGCAGCACTGCCAGTACTTCCTTTATTCCGCTCACTCCAACCTTTCTAGCTTTTGTAAACTGGAAAAAGAAAAAAGGGGGGGTGGGGATGTGGTGAATTGTCATTGGTTTTAAGGGCAGAAAGTAATCATTTTGTCTGACCACTTAGTAAAGCTGTGAAATGTGATATGTGTCTTCATTAAACCTGATACCATGTTTTGACTGGAGTAAATCTTTCAGAAAGATTTCTAGTATTAAAATGTCAAGTGATGGGGATTTTTGCTATTTCCTTTAATAGTTTGTTTAAATGGGGGATATCAGTCACTGTAATTTTGAAACGCCTTTATTTAATTTGGCTTTCCCTGCCTCCAAATTCCAGTTATTGTTTCATGCTGAACATGAAGTCATGTAGGCTGACTTGAATTTAGTGAGCATGTCACATTTTAGCCAATTTGCCTTTGTACTGAGGTCAGTGACACATCTTCCAGGAAGACCGAACTGTGTTATTCATCTGTTTTCTTTTCCAGTTTCTTTCATTGCACTGTGCATCCTTTCCTTTGTGGCTCTTTACTTTTGCCCTTTGGAATTACATAGTCCAGTATGGTTATCTTCTGCCGATGAAATTACAGGATTTCTGATCTCAGACTTTCAGCTGTTTTTTTCTGAGTAGATGCTCAGTGCAGTGGTCCTGCTCTCACAGTCTGAGTGCTCTCCTTCATCCCACCACCTGCACCCTTTGTGCATCTGCCTCTTGCAGAATGGACCCTGTCTGGGTCTCATACCAGGTATCAGTCTCTTCGACCCTCAGTGTCTGCCTCCTCTCCTTCTTCCTTGTTTCTTTCTAACATTGGGGAGACTTGGAATGTTACCTCCAGAATTCTCCTGTTTTTTGGGAGAAATGTCCTTTGGACAGTTCTGCTTTCCATCTGTGAGTTTCAGCTCAACACAGAGCAGCTATTCAGCTTTTCAGCTCTGCTTGGCTGACCTCCTTGCACACTACCTTGCTAAACCCATGTCCCATGTTCGATGTTTTTATATCCAGTTTGGGGCTTGGGATCACCCAGTTGGTCTTTTTTTTTTTTTTTTTTTTTTTTTTTTTTTTTAATACAGTTCCTCATCTGGAGTTTTCTTCCTATATTTTCTGTATCACAGAAACAATTAAGGCTCTTCAAATCCAGTCTCAGCACTTTTCTGTGCTTTTACACTTCTGCTCAGAGCCGTAAGGGAGCGTTTTCTTGAAGAAGCACTGTTTGTTTTGGGGGGAGGGGGGGTAGGGTGTTGTGGCTATGTCAAGGCTGCCATACACAGACAGAAGTATGTCCTTGGGATGATTAGAGGCATTTGGGACGTGCCCAGGGTGATGTGGGTCATTCTCTGTGTGTGCCAATCCCTTGAAGGCATTTGTTGCTTGCACAGTGTTTATCTGCATATCTATCCCCCTTCTTTCATGTGCTTCCTAAAAAGGACAAGCAGTTGCTGGTTGGAAGCGTCAGTGATCAACTCAATAAATAAAGTAAGGAAGTTTAAAAAAACCCAAAATTAAATGTTTGAATATGTTTTGAGTTGCAAAGTTTTAAAGTAATAAAAAGGAACAAGGTTATAGCTTCAATTGCCACAAGAACCCTTTGTTACTTGTCAAGTTTGATGTATTAGAAGCAGACAATTATGTGTCACTGTGACAGTGCTATTTATTTGTCTGTGCTGTGAAAGCAGAGTCCTTGCAGAGTTTGGGAAAAGCTTATGGGGCTGGCTTATTAGACAAACCCTAAGAGTTAGGGCAGTGAATCAACGTCTAAAAATAAATCTGAGGAGGTGACAACTCAGACTTGTGTTTCCAAACCCCTCCAGCCATTTTCAAAGTGTCCCACCCAGTGCAATGGATTGAATTCTCAAGCCAGTTGCCTCCAACACAGCTGTTGGCTCCACAGTGTATCCCCCTCCCTGGGAACTCGGCGAGCAGCAGAGCGTGGTCCTCAGCACACCTAAAAGCATCAGAGTAAATCCCTTTTAAGTCTCCGTTGCTGTTCAGTGGGATTTCGGTTAAGCCCATGTGTAAAATTAGGTCCGTGCTGTATTTTACTGTTCTTAAACCACAACAGGAAGAAAATCTGCTGCTGGTGTTTTCCAGTAACACATTTGCTGTTATCAGCACCCGTAGTTTCTATGTTGAAAATGGAGTCAGGGGGATTTCCAGCTTCTTTTTGATACGAGTTTTTTGTCATTTTGCTGTTTGCTTACTCATGTATTTTCCAAGGCCTAATGTGTGTGAAATGTTATCATGTGATGAATTTATGGTGATAGATTTTTGTCTCTTAAGTTGCAGCCCTTTGTGGTTAACTCCAAGGCCATCACTTTCCATTCCAGGCATGAAGTGGGGTGCCTGTCCTTTGAAATGGGTGGCTGAAGCGAGATTTTCAAGAATTCATACTCTGAACAGCTGTAGTTTTCGTTTTCTTTTTTCTTTTCCTCCAGCAGACCAGCCAGTTTAAGGTCAGGATACAGCCCTCATATTGCAAGAAGCACAGGTAAGAGGTGGAAAACCTCTACTGTGGCTCAAAAGCTCATTTTAGAGGTTTTCAACCTCTGTAAATGCAAACGATAAAGGCACAGTTTTGCATCATGTAACTAGTAGCTTATTAAATATTTTCCTATTTTACAGGAAAATAAAAGTCTTAAGTCTGATGAAAGACCAATTTTAAATTGTGACCCCTTGGATCATGGCAGGCATCCCACTTGGAGCAAAGCGTGTCATTCCAGTGAACGTCTTTTCCAGCAGCACTGGGTCTGGGATCGAACCTCACCATTTGGAGAACTCTCTTCATGTCTAATATCCAACTTTGCTAGAAGTAGGATGAGGTTTCTGATATAGCAGTGATCCCCAAAGCACTTTAGTTTTCATCTGCAATTAATTGTCATTAGAGCTGCCAGTGACTCCCAGTAGTTTGTGGTGTTTCTGTGGCACAGCTGTGAGTTCAGAACTAAGGGGACACCACAGTTTTCCTTCGAAAAGGCATTAAATGGTGGCTGTTCTTAAATCTAGATTCATCTATCTGGGCTCTCTCTTCTGCTTGTCTTTGGTGACCTGAGTGAAATCTCAAGAGGAATAGCTCGTAATGTGTGGAGTCTTTCAAATTAAGTGCCTGAGATTACAGTGGAACAAACCGGGGACAGTCTCTGCAGATCTGACTGTGTCTGGTGTAAACTTCTCATGGCAAAGACTCTAATTTTCTAGTTTCAAAGTGGTTTCACTACTTAGGAGGTGCACACAGCAGAAACGAAATGCCGCCCAGAAGAGGTACTTGGGTGTACTGCTCCTTATCCCCTCTCTCTCCAGATAAATGCAGGACACTGAGAATCCCTCCCCAGAGGACACAGAAGGATGAAACTTCTCCAACCTGCGGTGCTGTTTTTGAAAAACTGTTTTGATAATTGGCATCCGATAATTCACCCCCAGTGTCTGTTACTGTGTGGTTTAAAACTCCGAATGTTGGAAGTGCTCTTAAACAGATGCTTAGGCTTAGCTCCATCAGCCTCTGGACTCCCTTTGGGGATGTAGATTCCTGGGCAGAAAGGGCAATGTTTTCGTTGTTTGTGATACGTTGGGAGGGTTTTCATGCTTTTTTAGATTGTTCATTCCAGGGGTCTAGACTTCCAGCATTTCTGTGTCTGCTCAACCTGCTGTAGCCTTCGCCTGGTTGAAGGTGTCAGGGGATAGCAGCGGCAGTCAGACCTTTGCAGCAAGTTAAATATATGAAAATGTAATAGAAGAATGGGATGTAATAATGTGCTTTCCCACCCAACAGCCCTGAGCTTGTGGAGGTGCCGGGCAGCAGCTGCTGCCGTACCGACCCAAACCTTTGGCTTCAGCGGGATGGATGATCTAAGCTTGTTCCATGCCAACCCCTGCATTTTGCAGTAGGAGCGAAGTCAGACGCTGTGCTGTTGTTCTCTCAGATTCCCTTCTCAGAATTCCTTTGTGCTCGCTGTTTCCCGCCAGGGTCGTATCCTGGCTCGGCGGCACCCGGCTGCTGCGGTACACGAGCTTTGCTCTGCTACATTTCAGAGCTCCAGGTGATCTGGCCCGTGACTGTTATATATGCTTTGTTCCTTTAATTTCTCCTAACGCCTTCTGCTGTTTCCCTCCCAGACCTGGGAGCTGATGGGCGCCGCGGGTGACAAAGGCTCAGGACACCGCAGGTCCCTCCGCGATAGCCACTAGGTGGCAAAACGCACTTTGTGCATCGAAACGACATGTGAAACCCCCGGGAAAACAGCGGGCTGGGCTCTCCCTGCCGCTGCTCTCAGCTGCCTCTATAAATATTATTTTTATAAGCTATTTTGGCATGTTTAGATACTGTGCATGCAGCATCTTCCCTTCGAAAGTCTGTAAATTCTCCTGTTCCTATTCCTGTGCCAGTCATTTAAGGTTTAAGCCTGCACAGAGCATTTTGGCAAGAGATTTTGCCATCATATCCCAGAGTCTGAAGAGGATAACGTATTAAACAACCTGGTGAGACTGTTGTAAAGCTGTGTCCTTACTGCCTCACCTGTTAATCACAGTTCAGGTGTCATTTCCCTTCTTACATTACAGATGGGACCTGTTCAGGACAGAGGTTCTGTAAATGCTTTCTTTCTATTTATAAACAAATAAATATTTGAAGATAATTCCTTCTCCAAAGACTTTAGAGGCACAAATATGAAAAAAAAGACCCAAAAAACCAAACAGAGGGCGAACAGACACCCGTCGGCATTTTCTGAAGGCTGGGTATAGGTTATGCTGTTTGTTATCTTGACTCTGTGAGATTTTGTCCTCTGTGGAATACATCCTTGTGCTTTTGCCTGCTGGAGATGTCTCAAGTTACAGATTTCCATCATGGTCTATTTTTTTGTTTTGTTTTGTTTTCTCAATAGCTTTTGGGGGCCCTTGCGGGGAAGTTTCCAGTTCCCTCCGTGTGATGACAGCAGCGCTTTTGGCTGGCTCAGTCAATTCCCACACATCCAAGCCTGTCCTGCCCTTGTTGTCCTGTTCCCTGACAATACTATTTGCAGCTGTGCCCCTCTCTGCTCCGCTGATCATACCTGGTTTTGGGTAGCAGTATCTGTTCTTCACAGATGCTGGGACATGAAAATCATCCGCTGCGCACCTGGGTCCTGGGAAGGCTTCAGCGGCACATTCACTCCATCTCCTTTGGCAAAAGTTTCACTTGGAAAAGCAGAGAATTCGTTTTGCCCCAAGGCAATGATCTGAAATACCATGTTTTGGAAGGTGGTGGGAATCTCCTGTTCCTGAACCATGAGAAACTCGGGCAGTATTTGATTTCTTCTGCTTCTCCGTGTCCCTGACAGACTGGACATCAGAGTAAACATGTTAAAATTAGGCACGATAATGATGCCAATAGATCAGGTCTAAGGAGAAACAGTAGATGTGAAAGGTTTTTGACCAGTCATTTATTAATGGAGCGTTGGTCTTCTAAGTGGAAGGCTGTTGGATTTCTGAATGGAAGGCTCTTACACAGTGCAATGGAAAATGCAGCTTGGTGCTTGTCACTTCAGCACCATGATGTTCATGTGGCCCCACTGAGCTTTCTCAAGATATCCCACGGCTGGATTTTGCTGGCTGTTGAGTACCTGCCTTCAGAATATTAGTGCTGATATTTGAAGATTTGTATTCATAGATTCACCTTTAGTTCTTGTGGCTTCAAAGAGTTGTAGCTACTTTAATACTGTGATCCATCAGGTGAAGGTGGGTCTCCCATTGCCACTGTCCGGGAGGCAGGAGACTTCATGGTAGGTGGAAGGATAGCTGGAGGTGTGCAGAGCTCTGCTGGGCACTACTCTTATTTCTGAACAGAAGGCACGGGGTGCCCAGAGCTCAGCTGAGGGTGCCACCACAGTCCCTTGGCTGCCTGCTCAGGTCAGGCCCAGTGTTACCGGGTCCTGCTTCCATGTGCCACAGCAGGGAGCAGAGCTGCAGTGCCCAGTCAGGCCCTTTCCACAGACAATCAGAGTATAACTCACTGCATGATAAGAGAAAACAAATATCCCCAAGGCCTTTCCTGTGAGATGACAGTTTTCAGCTGGTTTATGTGCACTGACTTCATGGGATGTCCTTCAGTTTGCAATAATTTCCTACAAGGCAAAAGCCAAAAAAAAAAAACAACGAAACCTTCTAATGGAGTAACAACAGATTTTCCAAGTATGTTAAATATATAAAAATGGGGCTGGAATTACATTGGATTGGCAACATGTATTTGTCTTTGATGGACATGAGAATCATAAATAGCAATGTAATACAACCTGGTGGTCCCAGTATATCCCAGCAAGGGTAATGTATTTGTTATTTTATAAAGGGTTAATCAATGATTAACAGGCATTACAATCAATAGTTAATTGATTGTTGTAGACTTAGTTCCCACATGGCTTGCAGCTCTCTGTAACATTGCATTCATGCTGCAACATTTTTATAGCAGTTATTAATCATGCACTAGTGTTTTTTAAATGTTTGCATTTTATTAGGGGTGACCAAATTTTCAGTAGCACATGAGTGAACTTGAGTTCTTCCTTCACATTAGCAAAAGGGAATGTATAAGAAAGCAGTTAATTTGGCCTCGCTTTCTTTAATTTGGAGAACCCATCAGCTGCACAAATGGGAGGCACTATCACATTATGAAAGCAATTTTAAGTAAAACACGCCATTTATGGAAGAAGCACTCTTAAAGATTTTTGTAATTACAAATATTTGTACTGTTAAGTGAATTGCATTGAAGTATTTGTTGTTGTTGTTGCTTTATTTCCCTGGAGGACTCTTCGGCTGTGGGAGCTTTGTTATGTTGATAAATGTGCCTGAAAGCTTTATAATGTACTGATGCATTGTAATGATAAATAGAGCTGGTTAAGTAGTAAAGATCAAACACACAATTAAACAGACTGTAATATACATCTTGCTGAGCAAGGGAAAACAATAGTGGAATCAGTAGAGATGAATACAAATGGTTTTATCACACTAAGCAAAAAATATATTCGTATCCCTACAGAACGAGGAAATTTGGCCTGATGCTTGCATGAGCAGACTTATGAAGTGCTTAATCATATATAAAATACCTTTAAGCTATTCGGCATTTATAATCAGTGGACAGGGCTTTCTCCGACCGCTCGGAGTAATAGAGATGTGCAAGAACCCGGGGTTAAGTGAATCAGCACGGCGTGGGATGGCTGGCAGAGGAGCCTGGGCACAGCAGGCAGGGCTCACAGGTCTGCCACAGCAGTGAAAATTAACAAAAACACGTTGCACTTGACAAAAAAGATTAGAACAGAATATTGGCAGCGCCTGCTCCTATTGTCCAAAGTGTCCTTTCCTAGAACCTTTCCCAGCAGGGAGGCTGGTTCGCACTTGGCGAGGCCACAGAGGTTTCACACTTGTTATTGCTGCTTGCTCTTCCAAATACCAGGAGGAAGTGTGATTCAGAAGGAGCATGCTGGAAGAGGGAAATACAGCCATGCATTAATGGAGAGTCACAAAAAGAAACCTTTAACATTGAGGCATTGAGAGGGACTGTCATTCAGAACTCAGAGTGGTGCCCGCACAACCTGCTTGCAGATTATCCTTGTCCATTCCAACTTTGAATTGCTCTGAAGGGTGTTTTAAGTGTATTTCCTTTGCAGGGGTACCCATAGCCAAGTCAGCACAGTAGGAACTTCATAGCTCATTTTGCAGATGCTACAGTGAAATAACTCCTCGAGGAGTTAGAATTAGGCAGGACGTAACAGCCAGAAGAAATACTAATTCTCCTGGATCGACTTTATGTGAGCTTCTACCCTACACAGTGCTTTGCCCACCTGGAATATCGTAAGCCATTTAGATTCCTTTGCAGTATCTGGGTATTAGTAAGACTCAGGGGAGCAGCCAGATCCTGCTTCACTCCTGCCAGCAGCCAAAACTCCTAAGCCTTGTGCACACTGGCCAATTATTGTGTAAAATCCCCTCTGGTGCCCACCAAGCTCTACTGTACCACTAGGACCCACCCAGCAGGCAAAAAAGCATCCACTCGTGACACGAACTGCTGCAAACCTCTTACCCAAGGATGTTACATTCCCGACATGACACATTCAGGCCAGCAAATGTGTTAGTTCTCATTTGCCGTGTGCTGCTGATTGCTGAAAGCTTTGCACAGCCTCCAGGAAGTTGAGTTTATTTAATGAGAAGCAGGGGAGTAGTAAATGCTTCCAACTTCTGGAGTGTAAGAGGGAAAGGAGTGGCCAGGAAAGGGGCTGTGGCCCCCCTGCATCTGGCTTCTCACAACCTGAGCTACAGGTGTTGCTCAGCGCAGAGTCCTGCAGGAGTTCCCAGGAATATACGTGGGAATAGAGCTGATTTCTCCACTGTAAAAGAACCTACTTCTGCCCCAAGAACTGTGTGTCACTCCATGAAGATATTTAGATGTCCAACTGCCACTTAGGCATCTAAAATACCTTTACGGATTTGGGCTTTGGTCCTAATTGTGTCGCTGGAGTCCATAATGTCATTGGTTTTGCACGGCAGGCATGGGATCGGAATTGGCTGTGGAGAGAAGCACAGCCCGGCAGCCACTGGGTTTGATTTAATTGGGTTGGGCTGGTTTATGGTCCCTGGATATACGTATTTTTTGCCTTGTTGAAAAACAACATGTCTGCCAAGGCCAGCAGGAAAGTGGGAGCTGTCTGGAGGTGAAATTGCAGACTGACAGGGACAACCCTGCTCGGTGGGAAGTAGACTCCAAAGGGGTTTGTGATGTCTGTCGATTTATGCCATCTCTTCGTCACTGAGTTTGCAGCCCAAAGATTATTTTGGATGCTTGCCTATTCCCAGAAGCTCCATGTGCTCGGAACAATTTCAGCTCTGCATTAAGACAATAATTATAATCAAATCTCACGCTCCGCTGCCTCGGCCAGTCACCTCCACGGAGCAGATGGGAAGGGGGCTCGAATCAGCAAGGGTTTTCCCTCCCAGTGTACAACTGGCCCGATGTCTTCAGAAAGGGCCTTTTTTGTTTTTCCCTTTGGCTCCCCTCTACTTTTGTCATGGCATCAGGGACAGGCTGCAGCTGGAAAATCGTGGACAAGGCTGAAAGTGCAGGGAGGGAGAAAGTTATTTTGTCTGCTGTCTGCCTGCTGCTCCTTGTTCACACCCCCAGGGTGGGAGCAGGCAGGCAAAGGGAGCTGGGTTTTTGGTAGTCCCTCTGCATCTGCTGATCTGCAATGTCAGGTCTGAGATCTGCCCCTGCACTCAGACTGGTTGGTTATTCCAAGTCCTGTCTTCCCAGAAAGCTGAGGTCACAGAATCACAGAATGGGTCAAGTTGGGAGGGACCACAGTGGGTCTTCTGGTCCAACCTCCCCACTCAAGCAGGGTCAGTCACCGACCTGCCATGGGTGTTGTGCTGTCCCACCATGGCCCTGAGCACACGGGGAGGTTGCTGCTGGGGCTGCCTGTGCCAGGCTGAACTGATTAATTACCTTGAAGAGCATAAACACAGGGGCAGACACAGTCTGAGTTCACCAGGGCTGTCCCTCAACATATCCATCCCTCCAACTTCCTCTGCAAGTCAGGGTTAAGGCCAGATGTGAGTAAGTCTCGTTCGTTAGATGGTCCCTCTGTGCTTTGTCCCCTCAGCCACAAAAGCAGGAGGGTGCCTGCCCAGATCTGGTGCCATTTTGACACCCAAATGATGTGTTAAGTCTTCAGAAAATTATGAATTGAGGAGAGAGGTGTCTTTAAGAAAATTTTCCCAGAATGGGAAAAAAGCTGCTGAGTTGATTGGGTGCCTGTTTTAAAACACACACCTCCACTGCCTGTATGTGGGGGCTTTCCTTAACAGCCCAGCCTGTGTTGCATCACTGATTGCTGAGATGCTTGAAATGGAGGAGCATCTCACAATCCCCCTGTGCATTTTGTTTCCACACAGAGCTTCTAAAACAGGCTGGGAGTGAGGACCCTCTGGTTACCAGTGCTGGTCAGACCCAGACAGGATATTTAGAGCTCAGTTGCTTGGAGTCAGTGGTGTGAGATTGGCAGGTGCTCTCAGGGAAGTCGAGACACAGCCTTACGACTGGCTGTATTCCCTTCATCATCCCCTTGATGAAAAGTCCTAGGGATTTGATGTTTTATTTTATTTTCAGCAATGGTTGATGATATCTCCTTGGTACCATAGCTCTTCTTTTCTTTTTCTTTTTTTTTTTTTTCATTTTGGCTTATTAGAACAGGAAATTGCCTATAAATGTTATGTGGAATAGCTGCTGAATGTTTAAGTTTTTACTGCTCTCTCATGCTGCATCTTTAGTCCTCACTGATAGTTTCCCCCCTACACATTTTTTTCTTAAAGGCCAATGAAGCTATTTGTGGCTTTCTGCATGACAGTAGTTACTGAAGTTGTCGCTGCGTCCCATGACTGAGACTAATGAGATGTTTGTTCTCTCGGAGGTGATTGCAATGATTGTTGTTAAAGTACAAAAACAAGCTCTCTTCAGACACTTCCCAGATTTGGGATCTTGACCAAATTTGTGATGGTGTTTTGGATCTGGATCCTTGCCTCATTCACATGGCTGTCTGATTCACAAACGCACCTCTGGGGAGCATTTAAGAAATGCTTTATCTTAACAGGAAAGGGTCAGGCATCATCCACATGACAGCAGGGGGCTGTATCAGTCACTCAAAAGCCCTGACTTGGCAAAATCTTTGCAGACTTTGCAAGACCTTCAGCGGTGAGTATCCCTTTTACAAACCCTCCTGCCCGACCACCAAGGTTACCTCCTCACTCCTGGATATTTTTGTATCACCCAGGTTGCACCCTGCAGTCCCGAAGAGGTGACCAGCGAGCTGTGCCTCAGGGGTCATAGAATCAAAGAATGGATTGGGTTGGAAGGGACCTTTAAAGGCCATCTAGTCCAACCCCCCTGCAGTGAGCAGGGACATCTTCAACTAGGTGAGGTTGCTCAGAGCATCAGGATTGATGCAAACACCTCCGAAAGCTGATTGCATAGGGACCTATAAACCTCTAGCATTGTTGGCTCTCTTGGCTTTGTGGGCCAGGAATTTCTTGTGGGATCTCGTGGTTATTCCAGAGAGGAAGGAAAATGATGATTCCAGGGAGGAATGCAGCTCTCAGCCAAGGTGAGAGCACGTGAGCCTCACACTCATTCACTCCGGGCTGCCTTCTCCTCTCCCGAGTTCCCCCGTCATCTCTGTCCTTCTCCTCATCCTCCTTTTTCATGGACCCACAGGCTCCACCACGTGTGCTCCGTGTGTGTCTGGGGTGCTGCTGCGGGGGTGAGGGGAGGTGGCTGAGGCTGGGGCAGCTGTAGCCTCCACGGAGGAGATCAGCTGTTCCTTGTTTTTTCTTCGGTGGTGTGCAGCAGCAGGCTCACACTCACAGCCCCGCTCGCAGAAGCAGCTGCCTTGATGAATATTTGCCCAAATCATTACGCTTTCCAGCAGTTAGCCTGCAAAAGGCCCAGCACCATTTGTATGGTAATGGAAGGCTTTCTCAGAAATGTTTTGGAAGCAATCAGCTAAACTAATAGGATTTTATGTAAACCAGTCTCTTTCTTTAGATCAGGATGGGGGTTTTTTTTCTTTTCGTTCCCTTTTTTTTTTTTTTTTTTTACTGGAGAAGAGGGTAAGAGCTTTTTAATAAATGCAAATTGATATTTCAATGAAAATGGAAATGAGAGGAAAAGTTCATCACCAGGGTAAAATGCTGTGACTTTACTCCAGCAGCAGCTTCGTGTCTGATTCTCTGCACATTCCCCAGCAGCCACAACTGAGGTGCTAAGGCATCGTGCAATGAGAAGAGCTTTCTTCCACCTTCACACTATAAAAAGACATCAGCTGGGTTAATCTTTTCATCACCCCATCAAAGCTGTGGTTTCTCTGGTCCTGGGCCTCTGCAGAGGGTCAGAGCAAGCAGTCACAGAGAGGAGGCTGTGGCTGAGGGGGTCAGGCAGTTGTTATTGCTCATTTCTGCTGTGGATCAGCAGCTCTGGTACTCTGTAACTTGAGCTTTCTGTACCTCTCCAGCAGGATTTGAGAAAAGCAAAGGATGAGAAGCATTCAGAAATCCGATTTATGTCGTGTGCTCAAAGCTCTGCTTTTAAGATAAGTGCTTTGCACTGGGAAATTGTTCACTGCATTCACCTACAACCAAGAGATTTGCTGCAAACCCTAAAATTTTTCTCATTTGGGCCACAGGCAAGGTAACTTTCTTGGCCTTGCTCCTGCTTCCCTCACTATTAAAAGGATGTGATACATGACAGCAGATCATTTACTCGGAGCGTGAGCTGGTTGCGATTGCTGCAGTCAATAATTTAGTTGTTTTCTTGTTTTTATACATGTATATATAATTAAATTAAACTCTGACTGATCTGTAGACGCAGTGGCACTGCTGGAAGTGCTGTTCATCCAGCAGGGGTCTGGCATCCAGCAGGGTTTCAGGTGAGAAACTCTCACCCTAGGAGGCTGAACCTGAATTCGGAGCAGCAGGGTTTCAGGCTTGTTCATCCTGTGTAGCAAAGGACAGCAAGTGTACACGGCAGAGAGGCAGGATGTCTCCCTAAGGCTTTGGAGAGCAACCTGCAGCAGCACACGGGCAGAATGGACATGCTGAGCATCAGCCTGGTGGGACTGTACACCCCGAGCCACAGGGCGCTATTTGAACTTGTTAGCAGTGTAAAAGTGCCAAACAAAGAAGCATGGAGGGAGTGGTGTAGTGTTCATTTACTGGTGACACCAGCAAGGTATGCAAACCTCAAAGGGGAAAGGTAAATACACCAAGATGCCACACCGTCCCTTGGAAAGTCCCAGACATCTTGGATGGGTGGTAAAGTGATTTTCCACCAGGCTGGACTTGACGTTGTGGCATGCTGTGACTCTGGGTGCAGCAGCAGCCACAGAAATGGGAGGCAGACTGGTGCCACGAGGGAGGAGTTTTGATGTGACAGTGGTGGCCGAGGGAAGCACTCGGAGTTCAGTGCCTTGTCACACTAAGAGTGATCTAAACCTGCCTGGCCTGTCAGTGGCTTTAATGGAGTTCATGTCCTGCTTCCTGCCAGCTGCGCCGTGTGTTGCTTTCAAAAGTTTTGTCTGGAAATCAGGTACCTGAAGTCAGCTCTGGTTGTGTTTGTAAACCTTCGGGAGAGTAAAGACCAGGCATCTGTCCACAGTGCCCTGACTGTGATGGAAGCTTTAAGAAATACCTTGCTTCTTCCTGACCCTTCATTTGTGCCAAAACAGCTGTTGATGGTGCTGTCCTGTCACCAGACTGCTGAAATCCTTTCAGATAAAAATTCTTAAATAATTTGGGGGGTGTATTTTTAGCAGCTATTGCTTCAGTGTCAAAGGCTGCCACAGGATTCCTCCACGGTAACTCCTCCTTTGAGGTAGATTCTCTCAGGACAGAAAGACCTTGCTCAAGCTTTGGTCATGTGCAAGAAGACAAGGTCTAATCAGTGTCTCATGATGTGAAAACAAAATCTGTCCTACAAATATGCCTGGTGGGTTGTTACAGGCTTGCCTGAAAATATTCAGGTTTTTATCCAATAATGGAATCCAACTTTACAAATAGAAGAATCAATCTAAGATATTAGATGAGCATTTATTCAAATATATTTTCATATTTGAAGCCATGTGTAACGGTATTAGCAGCATCAGAAAAAAGAATGTGTGTTTTTACAGGGTTGTGATCTTTTTTTAAACCTCCCTGTCTGAAGACTGTCCCAAAAGAGCAAGAGAAAATCATGGTGCTTTGGTGTGCCACATTTTTGATTAGATGCTTTCCAGATATAATACTGCATTTCCAGGCGTTGCAGTTAAGATCAACTGGATTATTAAACTGAACATTTAAATTGTTGCATGGTTTAAATGCTTTGTAAGTTTGTCTGGGCTTCATTAAGTTTATATGAGTGAAAAGTCCTTCTTGAATTACAAAATCAACTAGTTTTTGCTCCTCTGACATCTCAATCCACTCCTGCAGATGCATTCACTGGGACCTTGAAAAGTTTGTTTAAACAATTCAGTCTCTGGAAGCTACAATTTTTTGATTTGTAGCATTTATCGAATGCTATAATCTCAGCATTCAATCAAAACACTACTGAAGTTTCAAACTGCATCAGATTTTGTATCTTCTAAGAGTGAAAGTAAAATAAACAGAGTATATCCAGAAACCTACCCTAATACTCACAAGGGATGCTAAAAACAAATTTAAAAGCAATCAGAAATGTTCAGTTGAAAATTTCTTTGATGGAAAAAGCAGTTTCTGCAAAAAATAATATTCCAGCTTTGATTGGTGAAATTGAAACCAAATCTTTCACTGTGGTTTGGATCTACCACAATAAAAAAAATTAAATCTCTTTTTACAAATTAATCCAAACTCTTCCAGGGGTGTCTGCCTGCAGTTTAGGAGTTTGTGCTTCAATTGTCACCTGTTAGCTGTAGATCGATGCTACTTGTAAATGGGGTGTGCCAACAAGACATGGAAAGACCTGAAAACTCTCCTTCCCACTGCTTTTTCCTTATGTCTCTAATTTCCTGCTCTGGGGAGCCACCTGTGTGAATGGTAGACACGGGGAGGGAGTTTTCTATCGATCAACCAGTCTCTGATGGAAACACCTGATCGGTTGGTGCTTGTGCTTTTCGCCATGGCAGGAATTTTAGAGGAAAAGCAGCAGCCCTAAGTCTTCCCATTGGAAGGGAGAAGTGAGGAAGAGGTGATGTTCTCCAGGTACAGCAAACAGCTTATGCAGTAGTAAGGTTTTGTATTTCATAGCAAGTTTTCAAAGCTGAACCCAGACATGGTTGTGCTAAAGATGCCCAACAACGGGAATGTTGCACTTCTATGTTACTCAGAACATCTGTCTCTGAAATTTTGTGAACTTTTTCCTTGATTCAACACCTGTTTGTGTCCTTTTGAATTGCCAGGCTGCTTGGCTGTTCCCTGTCTAGTTTGCTCACCTCCCTGGATGAAAGATATCTTTCCTGGTGCAAGATTTTTACAGGACTGCCAGGATATCCTGAAGTCATTCCTCCAGCTGGGAGGAATCTATCAGTGCTGCAAAGCCCCCCCAAAGACTGGCCACCAGAAACAACTGGAGATGTAAAGCAGCCCTTTCTTGCTTCTTCCTGCTGATGGGAAGACTTGTGCCCTAGGTTAGATGAAATAGATACAAGACAATCCTGCAGAATGGAAAGGCAAATTTTTAAAGAAGGAATGACTCAAAGGAGCAAATCCTGCAGACCATGAAACAAGCTCTTCTTCCTGGCTTTCTTCATGTGCTATTGGAGCATTTTAATATGTGAAAAGAGTATTCCAAAGGTTGCAGTTGTAACATCTTTGAATCCACTCAACTGCTATCTTTCTTCTGCCATAGTCTGAAGTTGCTCACACTTCTAATGGGTGTAGCTCCCAGCCATGTTAACTGCCTGTATGGTCAATGGAGACGAAAGCGCATCGTGTCAGAGCACATCATCCCATTCTTAGGATGGCCTGACACCTACACTGCAGATGTTGATGTCTGGTGAGATGAAGATACTCTATTCCAATGCTGTCTTTTTACCCCAGCTATAGCTTATTACAATTGGAGTGAATGGGTCTTTAAAATTGTCTACCCAAAAATCGCCTATTGACGTTTAAAATGTCATAAAACTTTTGTGCCTTTATTCTTGTGAAGCAATTATCCCCTCCTAGTTCCGTTGTCACAGACTCCAAGGTGTGTCAATGACGGGTTTTCAGGTTGTCATTCATGCTCTAAACATCAGTGACTTTCTCAGATGTCTGGACTGTTTAAAATATTTTGGAATCTGTCCACTTTGACTTTTCTCTAGATTTTTCATGGCATTGAAAAGCACAGTTGCACACTTATCCTGCTCAGTTGTTTCCATCTGGAATCATACATCAGATATGCTTGTGGGATAGTTAACTTGGCCTAAGAAAGTATTATGGAATTCATTCTACAAATCTGGAGAAAATCTGCTTAAGAGGTAAGTTGTACTTGATCACAATTTCAAGATCTCTCTTTTTTTTTTTTTTTTTCCCCAGGAAAACAAAGTTTAATTTGAACAGTCTCCACTTAAGTTACGCATAATATTTATTTTGCATAGAGGGCTTATTCTACCAGTCTCCTGGTGCATCTCAAAAGCAGCTAAATGTGATTAATTCAATATAACAGTTGACAGTAACTTGACACCAATGCTAGAAACCAAACAGTGAATTACATCAGTGTTCTGCTGTATGGAAGGTTGTCATTACCAGTGATAGGACAAGTTGCACTAAAACAAGTCTCCAAGGATGTCTTGGAGAGTTCTGTCTTGTTTTCAGGATTGATCAATTAGCTCTGAAGAGAAGATGTGTTAAGAATCAATCCAGAGTGGTTGGGAAGAATCCAGCACAAAACAAATAGAGACCTTTTTTCCATCATGTCTCCACCAGCATGGATCTGCTCAGAGCTTTGTTGGCTGCTCTGGAGATCAGAAGCCCAGATCAGAGCTGTTCTTTAGTGTCCAGCCCACAGCAGAATCCTGCTGGGGGTTCACTGAGCAGCACCAGCAGCAAGGAGTGTCCTTGCCCTCTCTGCAGAAAGACCATCAGGTTAACAGACAACTCTTGCACTTTCTCTACTCCAAGCCACCACATCAGAAATATTCATGAAGGTAGTAGAGCCTTGGCAGCCTATTCTTGGGACTGGCTCACCTCCCTTCAGTCCAAGACCAGTCTTGACCCATCAGTTGAGTTTGTGCAGGGTTGTACAATGCCATGTTTCACCTTGGGTAAGTATTAAGTGCTGATGCATATATTGCATTCCATTCCCAATGGTACCTCATTCTTAACCTGTATTTTAAACATCTTCTATTTTACTGGTCTTGATAGCGGTGTTTCAAGATGTTGGGATTTGGCGTTTTTTAGTGCCTTTAATAAAAGTAAGACTAATGTGCAGATTGCTGATAAAATGATCTGCCTTTAAGAGGGAAAAACTGTGACAACTGTCTAGTCTCAAGTGCTTATATGACCATTAACACTGGAGGCCATAACTAATTGCTATTTTTGGTACACAGGAGCTGTAGACATCAGGGACAGAAACTTGGGCCCAGACTATCTCTTTGTGCTACTCAAGGGTGCTTCTACCTATGGGATAAGTCAGGAGCAAGGGCCTCACTTAAGTTGGCCACTGTATATCCCGTGGTATCAGGTCAACAAAGCAGCCTTGTCTCCTTCCTAAAGGCTTTGACACAGTGAGCAGAGAAGATGTGGGTTGTCTCTAGGTCTGCTGGTGACACAGGGACACTGAGTTCACTGTGCTTCATGTAGCCAGTTTGTGGTCTTAGATGCAGCTCCACTGTAAAAGTGAAGCCAAGGGAGGTGGACCATAAAATAACTGTTCATCCTACTGCACCTTTGTGAGCCAGGGAATTGCTGCTCCTCAAATGCCTGTAAATGACTTTCTGCGGGGTCCTCTAGAGATGTGAACCCTGCTTTCTCAAGTCATCAGGATCACCAGGACCTCAAGAGTGCTTGACCTCATCCAATGCACTTAACACTTTAAGCCATAATCTGTATTAGGCCTCAAGAGATGGTACAGGAGTCTTACGCTGGCAGGTGTGTTGCCATAATCTATCACGTCTTGGTTGTATTTGCAAGGCTTTATAGAAGATGTGTCTTCTGTGGCTTTTTTGACCTTTATTGCATTCACCCACCTCATTTGTTATTTTCCTGAAGAAGAACTTGCATGAGTCATCTGATGACCATTTTAGAAAGAGTCAGCTGTGGGGCTGATACTGCAGAGCAGGGCTTGTACTGCAGGGATATATCATTTCAGAGTGGTGTCAGTATTTCATACAGCTGCAGCCCTCTCTGTGGACTCCGGTTTATAGGAGCAGTGCAATGCTCTGGCATTTCCATGGGCTTCCAGGCTGAATCAGAAATGCTAACCACTAAAATATTCCCTTGGTGCTATATTGACATCTACAGTGCAAGTTGCCATCCCACTGAACTCCAAAGCTAAATTTCTGAGGGGCTGGTTAAATTGAACAGGCACTGAGATGAGCGGGTAGTGAGTGGGAGGTAGAATTTGCCTGGGGTCTTGTAAATTTTCCTCAGCCGTCCCTTGTGCACGGGATGGCCCCTTCTGCACTGTGGAGCTGTGCTGGATCCAGCATGAGCAGCTCCAGCTGGGTAGCAGGTGTGCAGCAGCAGTGACCTGGTTTGGGAGCAACCTCTGCTAACCCCTCCAGCATGCCAAGATAAAGATTGGCCATATGCTCCCACGCACACTTCTCTGCCAAAAGGTCATCTTCCAAGTGGTCTCAGAGAGAAGCTGCACTCCTGTGGCAAAAACATCTGAAGATATCTCAGGAAAAGAGAAAAGCACTGCTCAAGCACTTTTCTGCGTGGACAGATAATGTAAAACAAAGGTGTTTGAACATCAGGGGTAGTCCAGTTCTGCTTGATTCCTAACCATGTCTTTAAAAAGCATTTGGATGCAAAGGGAGGATAATGAAACCACAGCTGAAGGTCCCCGTAGTGCTGAATAAACCAAGAGACAAGATGTCCTGTTTCCCTTCAGCCCTGCTGGAAATAGGGTTTCAGAGCACTGAGATATGAGTCCTCAGAGGCTGCCAGAAAGTCCTGGCTGTGGTGGTATCAGTGGGAAGGTGAGTCTGCAGAGTCAATGGTGATGGTTATGTGTGGAGCTCCATTTTTGGAAATCAGTTTTGGATCTTCAGAGCCAAATCTGAAGAGCATTGGGACTTAGACTCCTAAAACCCTGATACAGAAAGATTCTTGATAGCTTTTTGCCTCTCTAATCATCCTGCTTTGACTTTCAAGACTACTGGTGAAAGCTGAATGCCTTACCAGAAGTTAACTGCCTGAGCACCCTGCAGACTGTGATCCAAGTCATACCTGAGAAGGAAAGCATTCCTACCTGACTCGAATGCCTTCAGAAGTGTTAGCTCTCATCTGAGCAATCAAACATCCCACAGGCACTTGAAAATTGCACATGGGAAAGAGCCTCTTGTTGTATTTGTCCCAATTTCTGCATAACTGAGAGAGACACCAGGTGATACCCAACTGCAGCTAGAAATAAAAGCCACATGATTACAAAGGCAGGTAAACATTCTTTTCTGCTCACTCTTTGGAAGTGGGACCATCTTTTCAGCGCTGCCATTCATCCTTGCTTATCACATTTCCATCAATCAGCCTCCCAGTCAAGTCCTTATCTGCAGCTTATAGAGCACTGTTCCCTGCCTCACCTTTCCTGCGTGACAAATCTGCAAGCAGCCTGAGAAGAATTTATAGGCTTCCTGCGTACTCGTGTCGTTATTTACACCACCTTAAACAATTTCACTTTTCTATCTGCAGTTTTGTGCTTGCAGAGCAAGGGCTGTGTACACGCAGCTTTTGCTGTGCTCGCATCAGCCCTTGGCAGACAGCTTGCTGTGGTATTTTCCCCACGGGAACAGTAGCAGTGCCTGCCCCATCTCCAAGGGAACAGGGACCTGGAGTTGTGGCTGAGCTGCTGGCACTGGTGTGCTCATGCTTCTCCCTTGCCCAGTCTCGTTGAAAATGGCTCTGATGACTCATTTCTCATATGGTCATTTTTATTTAGCAAACCTGGTCATCCTGAAAGAGAAAGCTGCCTACAAGGTTCTGGAGACGAAGAAATCTCTCCCTTTCCTCCCTCTGCTGTGGTGGATGGAGGATGTGTGCCTGGTGGGAAGTAGGAGGGGGCAGCTGTGCTGCCTGATGTGCCTTGGTGACCCTCTCAGGCCTTTTCTGCTGGAGCTGCAGTGCCAGAGGGGTGCTGTGGGCCTGCAGCAGAGTGATGAGGGGCACTCCTGGCTGATGGACTGACCAACAGGCAAGCTGAAAAAAAGGGGGAGACTTTGGCAAAAGACATTTCTGAGATATGTGTGTCTCCATTGGTGGAATGACTGAGCATGTTACTCTAATGGTATTAAACTGCACGTTCTGGCTTTTGCTTGTACCAAAGCCAGGCAGAGCTCTGAGTTAAGCACTTGGTCAGTCATAGTGTAAAACCTCAAAACCAAGCCAGAAGGTGATCTCGGCTAGAGCTCCCAAGGGATGCAGGAGCCAGGTTGTTGGTCTGTCTTTGCTGGACCTGAGGTTTCATTCATGTCCTCTGGCCACAACAGTGCACCACAGCCCCTCTGCCAACAAGTAATTCTGGCTTGCTTTCCCCAAAGTGCAGTGCTGGATGTGTCCAGTTGAGCTAACAGCCAGCAGTGGGAATCACATGGGCCCTGACATGCTGAGTGTGCTTTTTACACCTTAGGACTGTGTCTCTCTTAGCCCCTGGCACTATACTTTGAGGCGCAGTGGAGACCTGGAGTCAAAGTTGCTGAAAGTCCACATAAATCTATAGCTTTTGCATCTGCAGTCTCACCTGTGGCCTCAAGTACCCAATATGAAGGTGTCTGCAAATGCTTCTGATCACCTCCAGGCAAGGTAAAATAAGCCTCATTTTTCTCCTGTATGAAGGCAGTTTATGCTCCCAACTTTGACATTTCCTGCAGAGCTGGCCACACTCTCTGAAGAGAACCAAGTAGAACTGGAAAAGGTACAGGAATTGGTAATGGCTGTGGAAGAACAAGGGCCTTTGGAGAAGGTCCTCTCTGAGGTTAGGGTTTGGTCAGCCAATAGATGATTTTGACTCATTGCTCTTTCACACAAAGCAAGAACTAGAAGCAACAAAATTATTTCACTGAAGTAGTTTTAACCCAGAATATAACTGAGGTCATTTGACCCTCCTGGCACAGGCTCTTACAAAAGCAAAGGTGGACTCAGAAAGCGCTGTGACAAATTGTGATGAGGTCAGTACATGGTGGCAACCAAAATAAAACAGGGGTCCAGATGCCACATCCTGCTCGAGCTGTTGCTAAACTCCTGGTTTGTCAGAAGCTTGGGGGTTTGGCCAAGAGTGACATTCTCTTCTTCTCGTGCAAGTCACAAGGCCCCAGGCTCTGGATGGACCTTTGCTCTGTCTAATATTCAGGCTCTAGCACTTGGAGTTTACCTGGCAGCAAGTCCCAATGATGTAAGTTAAAACGGAAGTGCCAGGACTTGTCAGGGATGTGACATTTGTTTGGATTGTCCTGGTCAGTGTCATTTTTCTTCTGTATACTGAGTTATAGTATTGTTTCTACAGTAAACCAGTCACACCCTGCCAGCATTTTTGTGGGCTACGACTCTTCTATTTCCTCTCTTCTTGCTCATTCATGGTCATGAGACTGAGCAGCGACAGCTGGGGATTTTAAAAAGCAAATTGTGATTTTTCTCTTTGTGCAGGAGGAGAACTTCAGCAAAGTTTCAATTTCAGAAAGTACTGAACTTCAAAGCCTTTTTAAGATTAGGTCAGTCTGGACAGCTCAGAACAGAAGGGTTCAAAGTCATTGATCACATGAAAACTGGTGTTAAAACCACCAGAAATAAATCAACCCTCACATAAAAACTGCAAGTAATTATTACCTCCGTGATTCAAAAGTTTGTTTTAATCATTATGCAAATAAAAGGTAAGCCCTCACCCATGATGTGCTAGATTTGATGGCATTTATCCTCTATAAGAAAACAGATTCATTAGTGTTTCTTGGCGTTTGGCAATCAGCAAAGGCCTGATTTTGTCTCAAAGCACAAATAGAGTGTTTCTCACTGTGCGTAATGATGGTGGTGCATAGCTCATGTTTGCAAGGGTTTGTCTAATTGGAGGGAAGCAAAATAATAAAACCTATCAAAAACTTTACACCTGTGTTGCTGAAGATCATAGAGTCATAGGCAGGTTTGAGTTGGAAGGGACCTTGAAGATCATCCAGTTCCAACCCCCCTGCCATGGGCAAGGACAACTTCTACTAGACCAGGTTGCTCAGGCCCCATCCAACCTGGCCCCATCCAACCCCTTCCAAGGATGGGAAGGCCAGAAGGAACCTCTGCTGAACACAAGGGCTGGTTCCCCATCCTGAAGGGTTGTGAGTGCTGCCTGGAAGTATTGACAGCAGCGAGCTCTGTATGCCTAAATTAGATACCAAAGATGAGAGCTTCATTTCCCTGCGGACAGTGGGAAGGACTTTCAAGTCCTTCAAGGTACTTGGTGTGTGTGTCCCTCCATTGCAAGGGAGATTTTCCTCTCCTGTACATCCATATGGAGTCTCTCAGAGCAGCATCCCATCCTCCTGAAGGGCTGCAGTAGGTGCCTGGGTGCTCACTCATGGCTGAAATCCCAGGTTGGGTGGGAGCACCAGCGGCGCCTCCCGAGGGAGTCGCAGGTGCTGTGATAACAGTATCCAGTGTACATATTGCAGAGCCCCATTCCCAGCAGCGAGCCGGTGCAGCTCCAGCCCGCTGCGATCCTGACAGCGTTTGCGCCTCTCCGGTCGATTCACCCGCGCTGTTTGTTTGAACGGGGAGCTCTTTTGTTGCTCTATCAAAGTCTTGCTGACATAGCCTGCAGCTACGAACAAATGTTGTGTGGCTACAAGCTGGAGCACTGGAGAGACAGGAAGCGTGTTCAATATTGATAAAGAGCAGAACGAGGGCTTGTTTAAATTGTGCACAGACAACTTTTCCGTAATTAAGGGAGCAACAGACGCGATCCCTTGCCTACAAATGAAATGACTAACAAAAGTAGGAGACACACACGACATGCGGCCCGATACACGCCTGTGAGCAGAAGTGATGGAGAAAGGGACCTGAGATGATTCCCAAGGACGGGCTGTAAATGCCTGTTTTTCCTTTGTTTCCAGCTAGCAGCACGGGTGTACGGAAATCTTGTGTTGTTTCCGCAGCAATTAGACAGAGCATGCCATGAGCCCCAGCTGAGAGTGGAGCCCTCTTGTATGAGGCTTTGTACCCTTTTGAGTGCTCTTCTTCATGCTGGGATGATTCAACCTGCAAAGGAAGCAGGTGGAGTAAGAGGTCCAATCAACCTATATGCTCAGTCCCTGTTCACAGGGGCTAATGTATGTGTGTAATTGCTTCCTTCCTATCTGCAGCTTTATCCTATGTTTGGTCATGGGAGTACATGCCAGTGCTGTGTCTTAATATTTTTAAAAAAATTGAGAGTTCTGCTGGGCAGGAAAAAATGGATCAGAGTAACTGCTGGGAGAGGTAGTCTGGATGCTGCTGGAGTTGAGTGTGGGCTTCACTTCTAATACACAGGTTACAACTGCAGCATGTAGGCACTGACACAGGTTACTCAGAGCAACTGTGGCTGCCCCATCCCCGCAAAAGATCAAGGCCAGGTTGGATGGAGCTTTGAGCAACCTGGTCTAGTGGAAGTTGTTGCTGACTGTGGTGGGGGGATTGGAACTGTATGATCTTCAAGGTCTCTTCCAACCCAGACCATTCTGTGATTCTGTGATTAGAGATGTGCCCACCTGCTAGCCATTCTCTTCCAGATGCCATTTTCTCTGCATTCCCTTTTTCCTAAGTTTTGGGTGCCTTCCCCCCAAGCAGAAACTTTAAGATGAATTTCCAGACCCTTCTGGCCACACCAGGCGGTTTTAAGTCGTGATCCCATTGTCCAGGCCATGCTGATGAACTCTTGTCTCATCTTTCTGTTCCCACGAAGCCAAGGGGGTTTCCCTTCCATGTTCTTCTGGTCACTGAGGGTTCAAACATGCTGATCTGCTCACAGGACAAGGGCCAGCACGGGCAGCCTGTTCTCTGCACAACTCTTATCGAGCGCTGTTTAAAATGGGCACAGGCATCCAGGTCTGTGCCAATGCTGTAATTTAGCAGCTGGCAGATTTCAATGCTTGCAAGTGGGATCGATCTTTTTTTAATCATTTATGTTTAATTATTGTTTCCAGATAGCTCTCTCGTGTTTTATTGCTAGCAAGTTTCTGAAGAACATTTTTTAAGCTTGAACTGAAAATCTTAACATCACCCAGCAAGGAAGAGCTTCAGTTAGGAGACTTCTCCCATGCTTGGAGCTCTTGGGGAGGTCAGGGGTTGAATTCACTGAAATATTTTGTTTGGAAGATATCTTGTCTGACTTGTGCTTACAGTTGGAACGTCCTCAAAGGAGGCTGAGGTTGCTCAAGCCTTGCCCGCTCAAATCTGGGTTATTTTCAAAGAAGATTTCAGAGCCCTAGCACCAGTATGTCCCCATGCTGTACTGCTGTAGAGGGTTATCCCATCCCAGAGGCAGGACTGTGTTGAACTACACAAGGTTCCCATCAGCCTCTTTCTCCAACCTGTTCAGGTCCCTCTGAATGAAGTCCTGCCTCCAGTGTGACAATCCAGGCTGGTGGTGTTGTGAATTGGGTGAGAGTGTGCAGGGCTGTCCGTGCAGGGCTGACGGTCGGATGCAGCCTGTAGCTGCTTAATGTAGTGGGTCTGACCTAAAAGACACATAGAGAGGTGAAGGCTTGAGTCCCTCAGCACCACTCCCTGAAAGAAAAAGGGTCAGGAGCTGGTGAGCATTACTGTGACAAGAACCTCGGGGTAGCACATCACTCTGGGTATTGTCATGTATTGCTTTTCTACTGTCCTGGAAGAGGAGCTTTCACCAGGGTCACTGTTCAAAGACCCCTCCTATTGTATGTGGCCAAAAAGAAATGCCATGCACTCACAAAGCTTTTTGGCAACACCCCTATTTCCTAGCAAACATTTAATTTCTCATTAAGTAATTGCTGTTTAATTGTTATTGCTCAGTATAATTAACTTTTCTGAACTGTCTGTTTACTTGAGCTATGGAGAGAACAAACAGTAAAGACTGATTTCAGCTGCCACATACAACCTATTCCCTTCACTGTATAAGTTAATTCAGATTGGAAGGGACCTCAGGAAGTCTGAAGTCCAACCTCCTGCTCAAACAGCACAGCTATGAAATCAGACCAGTTTATTGTATGTGCTGTGTTGAAGGATATATTTTTATATTAACACATTTATATATGTGTTGTATTTGCTTGTGGTGCAAACACATCCAGAGCATTTGCAGGCTTCCCCTTGCATGCCCACACTTTGCAGGGATGCAGAGATGGAACAGGCTCCTTGCTCTCACCCCACGGGTTGTGCAGTGTGGCATTTTGTTTATGAATGACTTTGGATATCAATGCATTTGTTTGCAACATATCAGCCCCCATCTTCTGAGAAATGAAAAATTACGGGTGACAGCCCCTCCTTCACTATTCAGAGCATGAAGGAAGATGATGCTGGTAATTGGGTGTTTGCTGTCTAAAGGAGGAAGTTTGTAATCCATTGCTATCGCTGACATGATGCCTCTGCAAACCCCCAAGCCATGATTTATCTCAGTCATTTAATATCTGTGTGGAGGGACAGAGTGGCATATTCAGGATGAGCCATTATGAACTGTCTATTTGGGAATACAGAGTGTTTTATAATGTTCTGTGGGTATTTTTTACCTTAAATGAAGGAAATTAATGGCTAAATTCTGCAGAGAAATAATACCTGATGGGAAACACTCTTTGAGGGACAGTGCTACATGAAAGCTGAAATTGTATTTCTCTTTCAGCATGATATCTGTTTTCTTTTAATCACAGGAATGAAGGACTAGAGTTGCGGCCTTAACTGTTAATTTCCTGTCTGTTGTCTATTCAAACAAGATCCTGCTGTATCATTTATAATAAATACATTTAGAGATGGGGCTGAAACCTGGCCCTGCCCTCTGCCGCCCTTCAGGGGCAGCTAATTCCTGCCATCCAGGCCACCCTTTCCACTCAGTGCAAGGGCCAAAGCAGCCTGCTGAGTGCTGAGAAAATGGGGGCTGAAGCATCGAGGGAAGGGCAGTAGAGAATAAAAATGACCAACAGAGTTGTGTAAATATTCAGGTGTGAGGAAGATCATAGAATGGCAGAATGGTTTGAGTTGAAAGGGACCTTAAAGATCACCCAGATCCAACCCTCTGCTGTCTGCAAGGACACCTTCCACTAGACCAGGTTGCTCAAAGCCCCATCCAATTTGGCCTTGGACACTTCCAGGAATGGGAAATCCGCAACTTCTCTCTGTCCAGACACATTTATCAAGTGGGCCAAGGAGAGGATGTAATTGAGCAGCAGTTTGGACTGTGCCAGTGAGTGCAGGAGTAGTGCAGAGCCCTGGGCACAATCACTGCAAGAAGTATTTTGGCACAGCTCCCATTCAAGCTGCATTCAAAAAAGAATTGTGTGAGCTTGTTCAAAAAAGGATATTTATAGTAGCCAGAGGGTGCTCAGGGCTAGCCCAATATTCTGCTCTTGTCCCATGTTAATGGTAGAGCAGGACAGAAATATTTAGGGCAAATCATTAAAAACAAAATTAAAAACAAAATTAAAAATAAAATTAAAAATAAAATAAAATTAAGGGTGATACCTGTTCTTTATTTCTCATCAGAATTTTTGTTGCCTTGAAGTTAGTAGATATTTTAGAAAACTTTAGCTTAAAGAAGTACTGGTTTTGGCCTGACACACCTATATTTACTCTTATCAATCGTGGGGAGCTACTAGGAGGGCAATTTTTTTTTAAGATGAGCTAAATATATGTACCAGGACTGAAGTGATTTTTTTTTTTTTTAAGCTTACATTTCTAGAAAAGAGAACAGTGATCTTATAGGAATCCAAAACTGTGATGCTGAAGCTCTTGAATTATTCATATGATCTTATTCAATGCACTGTGATTATTTCTGATGCTTCAAACTCCTGGATAGCTTTTGATGCCTGTATTATTTCTATGTAAATTCCAGCCATTAGCTGGTTTTATCAATAAGGTTGAGATTGAATCGTGCCTCCCCTGCAAATTAATGCAGGCTTAGACAAATACAAGAGAAGATTCAAACTATCAGATCACAGACTGTTAGATGGGGGTTTAGAACAAAACCATGTATATGTTATTTCAAGCTTTAGAAGGTGGTAACTGAAAATATTAGCACATATAGAGACATTTAGCAGATTGGTACACGTGGAAGAGTGAGCCAAGCTGCTGGCTAGTAAGGTTTTTAGGATGTATAGATAGACTCCTAGTTCTGTCCCTATCTCAGTACTTCACTGCTCCCACTCAGGAGACCAGAAAATGTTAGACTGGCTATTGACTTATTGTCACCACAGCTAATTAAATCACAAAAATTGTTTTCAAACAAACTTAGGGATCAGATTTAAAGTCATAAAAGCAGGGAGATCCAGGATAGGGCTCAAATTGTCCCTCTAATTCGCCGTGAAGTGCCTTTGGGCTGTCTTCAGCAGAGATGGCATGTGTCATTGATTAGAGCCTACCCAGTGCAGAGGCCCAGAGGGAACGGCGTGGCACTCTGAGTGCTCAGTTCTCATGCCCTTCTACATGAGGCTCTGCCTCTAATACAATTTTATTTCATTATTGTACTGTTAATTTATTTCAGACTAGGTTTTGGGGTTTTTTTAATTGCTTTTTGTTTTCTCAGCAAAGGAGGGGAAAAGATATGATAGGCTTTAATGACGGGAAGTTTTTCCGGGCAGAGCACAGACAGTGCGGTCAGTGACTGATTCAGGCCTGCTGACACCCAAAGTTGTACCTGCAAACCTGGTCAATCAATTCACTCCCCTAAAGCAGTGATGAAACTGGTTTAGTAATAAAACACTGGTTTGCTAATAAAAGGTTACATCTCTCTGGCCCAGTGCACTGTGGGAGATACTGTTATGGAAAGCAAAGGAAACCTAATTTCCCCAGGTATTGACCATGGTCTCAAAAACGAGTATTAGAACATTTTAAAGGAAAGATGGTGCAGCAGAGGTCAGTCTGGACTGCCGGGAAGGGCAGTTTGACCTCATGTGAAAATGGAGGGCAATAGCAAGATCCAGACAGGAAGCTTGTCTCTAAAATAGAGGTTTGGATCCATCATTACTACAGAGACAGGTTACACCTACCAGAGGCATCCTTATGTCTGTTGTCCCCTTAAAATGTTTCCCCCTCCTTCTCCCTCATCTCCCTCCACCTATCTTTTAACCAGATATTTAAATCTCCTAATTAATTTTTCAGCACATTCTTTCCCCACCTGCACCAAGAGCTGCTGTGGGGAGTGAGTGGTAACAAGGAATACAAGTTTATGAAATTTGGGTGGAGTGGGGAACCTCTCACCCCACCAAAACTGATCTCACAGGCTGGGCTGGATGTCAATACTGTAACAGGCAGTTATTCCTACAAGAACTCATCACTCTGCATGCCCAGGACTGCACCACTGATAAAAAAAGGTGGTGGGATAGGGAAAGTTGCTTCCAAGTGATTGCTTCCTATGCAGTGTCCCAAAGGCAAATGCCGCAGAGTGTGTGGAAGATGGGGCTTAAGCTATCTCAGGTTAATTTAGGATTTATACCCAAGTCCCAACTGAGTAATAGATGCAGAAATGACTGAGTAAAGGGAGTCACCATCTCCCTTGGCTGGACTTTGCTCAGTAGAAGAACATTTGGTGTCTGGGTTCTGGGGCAGAGTTGGTTATTTCATGTGGAAAGGAGTCAAAGGGCTTTAACCCAATTCTTCCCATCATATTCTCCCATGGCCAGTGTAGGTAGCTCTCCCTGGAAGGGCTCAGGTTTGTTGTCTTCTTAACATCTGCTGCTTCTTTCCATCCCCTTCCTGGGAAACACACACATGCACACTGATGCTGCTGGACCACACAACAGGCAGGGGCTAGGGATGCAGAATATCAGCTTACATTTGCCTTCTGTGGGCTGACTGGACTCATCTTACCCCATGCACTCTTCTTTTCCTGCCTGCCTGCTGCTTGGAAACAGATCCCTGCATTTCTTTGGTCCGGTGGGGAAAATTCCTGGCTGCAAAGATGAATCTCGCAATCTGGTCTGCAGGCCAGCAAGCCCTGGACAGCTTCCAGGCACAGGATCTTTCAGATGTGGGGATTTTCCATTGAGGGTATTCTGCTGCCTCTTCAAATGTGGAGAGAGATGAGTTGCAAGGGTGGCTCTTTGCTGATAATCACCCCGAAAGGCGAGAGAAAAAACCCAAACATGTGCTTTCCTGCAGAGGCTGCTCCCAAGTCCTGCAGAAGGCTGGGCACTGAGGTCAGCCCCTGGACAACTTCCCAGAAATAACTGGCCATTGGTGTGCCTACAGTGTTTTGGGGCTAGTCTGTCCAGCCAAAAGGGCAGCTGTTGCCCATATTTCTACAGGCCAGAGGCTAAAATGTCTAACTGCACAAAAAAGCCCCCCAAAAAGAGACATTTTCTCTTACTATGTTTTTATGTGTGTTGAAGGGAAAGGCTGATGCTGTTTGGCTCTTCACAGCTCATTTTTGTCGTTTCACAAGCATCTTAAACAGCCCTATCCCCCTTTTCCCCTCCTTCTCAAGAGTCATAAGCCTTGTGTTACGAGGGGAAGGCCTGAAACAGGCACCCACCTAATGTGGTGCTGAGGGCACCCAAAGAGCTGCCTCCACGTGTGTGCAGAGCATTGTTGGAGTGCGCTGTGCCCTGCAGCCAGCTCGGCTGGCAGGCACCATCTCCGTGGGCATCAGCTGCTGCACACCATGCCCAGTCCCTGGAAGCCTCCATGTCTCTTCCCCACCTCTCGGGGGTCTCTCTCAGCGGTATCAGGAGGTGAGATGACCACATGTAAACAAACAGGGTCAATCCCACATGCAGAATAGCCAGAGGGTTGTTATACATCTGCGATTTGTCTGCCTAGGAATGAAGCCTCAGTGAGGAGCTGCGAAGTTCCTCGAGAAGATGATGATCTATCGCTTTCTATCTGTGGAGAAGTGGCAGCAGGTCAGGGAAGGGAAGGCTGGTATGGAGTAAATAGTGCAGAAGAAGAGGTTGGTGTCAGTGCTGGTTTCTATGATTCTAGGTCTTCCTGGGTTATTTTAAGCACGGGGGATGCTGTTCCACAACCACAATTGTACAAATATCTACTTCTGGGTGGTGGTTAAAAGCTTGTGAATCAAAGGCTGATTTGGACTAATTGCCAAGTTATTGCATTTGGGGTCAAATGGCCCATCAGGGGAAGCTGTGTCTTTAAGTAACTGCTTAAAATCTCAGGTGCCTGCTGGTGAATGGCTCCTTAAAAGAGACCCAGATGAGCTCCCTTTCTGTGCTGGGGCACAGAGAAGGGGTTTATTTTGTGAATGAATCCTAAGTTCAAGGTTAAAACTTCGACTTTGTCCACAGAAGAAACTGAAAGATGTTGATGAACACCGAGAGTGTGCTGAAATCCATGTGTGCCATGGCTCAGGGAGAGGCGTCATGCTCCTGTTTTCTGTTGGTTGCACTATTGAGGTTATCACTTTGGTTTTTTGGGTAATAAGAAGGACAGAACTTTAGGATTGAGAGAACATGGCTCACTGAATCAAGGACCAGAAAATTTCTCGTTACTTTGGATGGAGACAATCCGAAGGCTCTCTGAAGCTATGGACTTCTCTCACACTATATGAGCACATGCTGGTAGATTCTCCTTTCTTATAAATCTTCCTCTCTAAACTATTGTTTCTTCCTACCTGGCAGCTGAAGTGCTACATTTTGTTCCTCTGTATATTCAACTTTACTATCATTAAATGGTGGGAGACTGTAATACTTGCTGGATGATTTATCTTTTTGGGTTTTTTTAAATTGCTTAAGGACTTCCATGTCAGAAGGGGAAGGTGGGAGAGATCGTGATAAAAGCAGTGGGTTTTGAGAAGACTCGAATTTGATAAATAAGAACTCCTAAGAGGTAAGACTAATAAAAGATAAAGTTGTCAGTTTTTCAGAGGAACCTAAGGGCTGAATTTAGGCTGTGCAAATGCAAGAATAGGAAATTCAGTCAGTGCCAAGCTGGGTAGATGGTGAAGGTTTTTTCCTGTGACTTTAACACCAGACAGAAACACAAAGAAAAAAAGAAGAGGTCAGATTTCTAAGAATAAATGTGAAAGAACAGCACAAACATTCAGGGATAAAACCAGAAAGGCCAAGGCACAAAATGAGACCTCAAAGATAACCAGAAATAATTCTGTAAGATCCACTAATAGAATGAGGAGGATCAAAGGGAGGATTGGTCTGCTACTCAGTGGAGAATGAAAGCTGTCTGCAGATAATTACAATAAGCTTGAAGAATGCTAGAGAAGGAGAAAAAAAATATTTTTTCCCAAAGTGACTTGGGAATTACAGTTCACTCAGATTAACAACAGTTCAAGAGGAAAAAAAAAAAAATAAACCATCACAAATTGTCTGTAACATTCACAAAAATAATTGAAAGATAAATAGCAGTCAGCATGGGTTGGTCAAAAATAAGTTGTGTTAAACCATTTTTTTTCCTTTACTGTGAAAAAAACCCCTGGATTAGTTTGGGGAGGCACAAAGGTCACATAGCTTAATTCAGAAAAAAATTGAAGTTTTGCTAGGTAACTTTGCAGCAGACATGAAAGTGAGAAGGACTGCAAGCATACTGGGGAAAGGGGTTATATTTGTGTAATAAATTATAAAAATTTCTGAATAAACAGGGTTATATTCAGCAGGAGACAAGCACAAAGTATTCTTAACCAGACACACTTTGCGAAACAAATAGGCTGGGAAAGAACTAGCTAGAAAACAGTTCTCCAGAAAACTATCTTTCCTTGTAACAGATCAAAAATTACCTGCAAATAGGCAATGTTGTGCTGTGGTGCGAATGCCAAACATTTTGGATGTACAGGACAGAGTTCAATATCCTCTTCTGATAAAGATTTCAGTGGGTTTGCCTCTTTTTGTGTGTTTTTTGTTTGTTTGTTTGTTTGGTTTTTTTTGTTGTTGTTGTTGTTTATCTCTGATCTTGAAAGACCTGGGGTTACGTAGCGGCACAAAAAAAGGCTGAAGCAAGGCCTGCTGACCATCTTCAGGTGCATAAAAGGACATCTCAAAGAAGACAAGAAGGTTTTCTGTGGTCACGATGAACATAAACCGTGTTCATAAAATAACATAAGGGACACTTAAATCGAGTTTTAGGAAAAACTCTCAAAGGACAAGGGCGGTAAACCTGTGGAATAGGTTTCTTGGAGAGGCTGTGAAGTTCCTATGACTGTAGGGTTTTTAGGGACAGATTGGACAAACACCTCTCAGGAATGTCATATGCTGATACTGACTTCAAGTAAAGGCATCTTTCATTCTTTTCAGTTGTTCCACAGCTTTGTCCAAATCTAGAGATACATGTGACTTACTGGGAGACATTCTCATGGCCGTGGCATTATCTTTGGCCTGAGAGGGTGCTGCTATGCATAATTCTATTCATTTATTGCTGTTCAGTTATGTGTAATTAAATACCTGAGGTGAACAGGGACAGGGTAGTTGTCAAATTGTGGGAGGACTTGGCTCCAACTGATCAAAGATGCCATCACTTGGATGATAACGTTCTGTTAAGGCAACATGATGCTGTTTGTCACTCTTACTTGCTATTCCCTTCTCTAAATATGTTGTCTTTATCTGAGAGAGCCTGGGGAGCTGTAAATCTCTGAAGAAATTCTCCATATGCTGGTGATTTTCAGGGAACTCTGCCATACATAATTTCTGATGGGAATGTTTGAATAGAGAATTAATTTACTTCAGGTCCTTGATTATTCTGTCTTGCAATAAGAAGAGTATTGGCACCAAGCTGAAAGTTAAACAAGGTGCTAGTTTCCATTTTCTCTCTCTCTGATCTTCACATTCACAGCAAGGCTGTTGGTGTCAGGAAGCAATGCAGGATAAGATATTCAATGATCACAAAAAAAATCAGTATTGTGTGGCTGAAGTAATCTTTTTATTCCAGGAGCTTCTAACAAGTAATGAGACCATGTTTCATATAACCCCTGTTAACATGGCAACATATGAACATGCATCCATCTATGAGCATGAGTAAATAACCTCACACATTGCTCTCTGTGAAACAGCAGACTTCTCTTAGGAGACACAAAAGGATCAGGCAGGAGTCCTGCAAATTGCTTAACTGTGTCATAGAGAGGAGAGGGATGACATAATCAAAATCATGACCCTTGAAAAGATTGGGGTTCATGGATATTCAGTTCAAAACATATATCAAATTATTGCTGTGGCCATCAACCCTCACGGAGCGAATCCTTGCTCCATAACTTCTGCTTGATTTGTGACCAATTTCCCTTTTCGCCAGGGTGCTGGAAGAGGCAGAGTTTACTATCACTGGGAAGATTCTTCCAGCTGTTTGAAGACACATGTTTATAACAACGATAATTATTTTGATTTGCCTTGTTTCTAAGCAGAGAATCTTGCTACATGGCAGTGAAAAGCCCTGGGTTTAGTCCAGAAGGTGTTTGCAGATTGTACCTCTGCTGAAGCGACTCAGGGTACTTTAGCAAACAGTGGGCCCAATTCTGTGCGCTTCCTTTTGAGAAAAGGCTTAAATGAAGACTCAGGGGCATCACCCAAGGATAAAGTGTGACAAGTGGTGGCCTGGCATGATACAACAGTCTGTTGACAGGCACAGGCTTTCCTGCGTAATGGTGTTTTGTGAGTGTAGAAATTTGATGCAGGGATTGGGAAGCTGTCTATATAGTAAGTTTATACTATGTTCCGATCTTCCAAGGAACGAAAAATTTTAAAGTAAACTGCTCAGTTAAATTCTACCTTCACCTTTTCCTTCTGTGATTTGGAATACTGCAAAAGTAAATATTTTCTGGGCTTCTCCTCTGAGAAGCTCCACAGTCTCTGAAGTGGGAATATAGTGTCATGTCTCAGCCTGTCAGACTTGATTTAGCTTTGAAAACTCAGGCCAGTGGCTGAAACGCAACCACATGTAGATCAACCAGAGGTATTACCCACATATGGAGTTTAAACACACAAAGCAAAGTTTATTCAAAGGCAGGGGGTGTCAGTTTTTGCCATAATTTGGCAAGTAATGTCGCTAATTATATTCAGCAAGAACTACAACACCTTTAAGGACAATCCAGCCCATGGATCGCTTTCAAAGGCAGCATGGTTTTTGTAAGCAAGACGCTAAAATAGATCAGAGTGACCTCTTGGCTTTGTGAGAAAATATTTAGATAGCATTCTAAAGGAGTATTTGGCTATTCATTAAGTGTATAAATCCGTGTGATGTGTCTTCGCCCATCTGGAGACTGCAATGTTAATGAGTTAACTGCTTGAACACAGTCTCTGTAGAGTCACTTGGATAATTTGAAGCAGTGTTGTTTCAAACTAAGGATAAATACAGCTTTGTATGAATTGGGTTCTTGTCCCATCAATAATTACTTGTGTGCCACGTAAGATCATCTTGAATCACCCCATCAGACTTATTCCCAGAGCAGAAAGTGATATGGGCTTCCATAAAGAGGCAGTGCATCCACTAGTAGGTTCACTAATTTTAGGGGGAAGCTGGCACATGGAATCAATTTGCTTCAGCAGTCAGAGGCTCTTTTTATGGCAGAGAAAGCAGTTAGTGGGAAAAGAAAATGTACACAATTTATATTGCATTTCCATGTCTAAGGTACCAGCAAAGCACATTTCCTGACACAGCTAAGGTAATCTGTGGTTATTTTTATATCATTGTCAACGATAACTCTTCACAAGAAGTAATTTTTTCCAGTTGAAACCAACTGTTTGTTACTGTGACACCCATTCTTCATGCTCATAACAGGTCTGTTTTTAAAATTCTCGAGGTTCGTCCAAATTCACCGATGATTAATCTGACCAAAAATAGAAATCTACGCTTCTGGTGCTGTGTGTCTTGACCTCATTGTCAAAGGGGAGTAAGAAGTACTTTAGAGCACAAGATACTTGATCTGTCTGTGGATGACTAAGGAAAATATTAATATTTGACTTTTTAAGTAATGTATAAAGAAATTGATAATTTTCTAATAGTACTATTAAGGAAATCTATTAATTAAGAAAGAAAATCTAACTGATGAGTTAGCATTTAAATCTGGACTACCCACGCAAATGTGTAAAGAATAACTCCAGTCCTTCAAAATTCCTCGGTGAAGGAATCCTATATAAAGGGAAATCTGATGCAGTCGGTTCTGGCAGGTCAAAAAAAACCCAAATTCTTCCAACAAGAGAGGGAAAACCAGGAAGACCTTGCTTGGTAGAAGGGATCTTTGCTTTATAATGAAAAGTCAAATATATTCTGGGGATGAGATCTGACATTGAAACTTCCAAGGTAAAATCAGATACAGTGCCCCTTCCCAGTTTAATCACTGTTGTTTCAGTTAGGTGAACCTCTGTCTTGATACAATCCTGGGCAGCTGGGGAGTAAGATTTCTCCTTCATGTTGCTTCTTAATACCTTTTAATTATTAAGTGTTGCAAAGATTAAACAAGGAAATCTCTAGCCCACAAGAATTTGGGCTAGAAGAATTGTTCTTCAAGCTAAGTGTCTTAAAATACCATGAGAAATCGATGAAGACAAAACTCATATGGTGGCTAATGTTCTTCGAGGTTGGAATCTCTCCAGGAGTCTTGAAATCAAAGCTCATTGCCACTCAGGACATGTTGTGGCAAAATGCAACTAATAAGTGAACAAGACAATCGGTGCTTTTCATGTGACAGCACCACTGGGGACATTTACATCTGTCTTAAGGAAGTTCAGTCAAGTTTGGATCAAGCATTCAGTTCAGAGGCAAACCTGCAAGACATTTCCATAACCTGCCAGAATAACCCTTTTGTCTCCAGCTAAAAAACACCCTTTATTGAGCCAAAAGCGAATTAAGCAAAACCACTCTCCGTCAAAAGTAACCATGACGCAAATGGTTTTATCTGCATGTAACCAAGGCAAGAAAACATTAACCAGCTGGTCCCCATTCAGAGGCATCTGTAACCATCTGGAGGGAGCCCCAGACTGCAGTGCAGCGACTCAGTGTGGGACCGAGCATGACTCAGTTTGTGCCTGCCAGAATCAACACTCAGTGACTGGAACGTGTTCAGAACCTCCTTTTAACAATTCTCCAAATGGTCTTTACCAGGCATTAGCGCAGCCTTGTTTCCATGAGCCATATGGGAGTTGTATGGTTCTGGCTGGCAGAGGCTGGCGTTGGGTGGTCTTGTGATGTTGGTGGTCTTGGCACACGGATTTTGGTTCTGGGAAGAAGTGATCTTGAGATCCATTCTGCACCATGGCTGTTCCTGCTGAGGTTGGGTGATTACTGACGTTATGGGGTCAGGAATGAGAGAATTGCCTATTTGTATTTGTACTTTTCCACTTCCACACTCTGGCAGCTTCATATTCTCATTGCTGGTAATTCAGGATTGGTCTGTGGTTAATTACAAGTGGATCTTGTTATCTCTCTCTACATGAGGATGGTGAAGGTACTTTGCTTTGGCTTTACTACTTGGTAAAGGTTTTCTTGTTTTTTTGGATATGGAGTTTGTTCATCAAATTAGTTAAAATGGGAATCAGACATTAGCAGACGTTGAAGTTGACCCAAATGTGTCAAATGATTCAGCCCAAGTACGGTATGAGATCTGTCTGCTGTCTGATGTGAGTGCATAATGCCTTAGAGATGCTGTGGTAACCATCAAACACTCAAAGGGCTTTTAATGGATCTTACTGTTAATTGCAGGTACAAAAGCAATAGGATAAAGCTTTGAATAGAAAACTGGTGATGAAAGGCACAATTTAGTTCATAGAGTCATAGAACGGTTTGGGTTGGAAGGGACCTTAAAGATCATCCAGTTCCAACTCCCTACCATGAAGAGTGAACCTTCCACTAGACCAGTTAGCTCCAAGCCCCATCCAACCCGGCCTTGAACAGTTCCAGGGATGGGGCACCCACAACTTCTTTGTGCAACCTGTTCCAATGTCTCACCACGCTCACAGTCAAGAATTTCTTCCTAACATCTCGTCTAAACCTGTCCTCTCTCAGTTTGAAGCCATTCCCCCTTGTCCTGTGACTACATGCCCCTGTCAGAACTCCCTCCCCAGCTCTCTTGTAGCCCCTTTAGGTACTGGAAGGTGCTTTAAGGTCATCCCAGAGCCTTCTTTTCTCCAGGTTGAACAACTCCAGCTCTCTCAGCCTGTCTCCATAGCAGAGGATGCTTAGCCCTCTGAGTTTCTTCGTGGCCTGCTCTGGACTTGCTCTAACAGGTCCATGTCCTTCTTACATTGGGGGTCCCAGACCTACACGCAGCACTCCAGGTGGGGGTCTCACCAGAGTGGAGTAGAGGGGCAGAATCCTCTTCCTTGACCTGCTGCCCACAGTCCTTTTGATGTATCCCAGGATGATTTGCTTTCTGGTGAGTGCACATTGTCGAGTCACGTTGAGCTTTTCATTAACCAGCACCCCCAACTCCTTCTCCCCAGGACTGTTCTCGCTCTGTTCTCCTCCCAGCCTGCATTTGTGTTTGTGATTGCCCCAACGCAGGTGCAGGACCCTCTTGAGCTTCATGAGGCTCCCATGGGCTCAGCTCTCCAGCCTGTCAAGGTCCCTCTGGATGACACCCATCCCTTCCCTGCAGCATGTTGACCCCACCACACAGATTGCTGTCATCTGCTCCATGATCTTGCCAAGCACAGAGGTGAGACTGACCGGTCTGTAGTTCCCCAGGTCTTCTTTTTTTCTTCTTTATGTTGAGGCCAGTTTTCTCAGTGAATTAAGAATCTCTGTTCTTCTTCTGCTAACTCTATTCTTATTTAAATGAAAAGAGTTAAAAAGATACCTTATACACTAAATAATCATAGAGGATGGCAGAATACAATTCTATCCAAGAATAAAACCCTGTGCTCTGGTCATTTTACTCCAAAGGAGCTGAATGAACCATAAATCGTAGGGGTTTAATCATTAAAATCATTATAAATGCTGTGTACCTCCTTCTACATTCAATTATTCAAGACTTCTGTGCAAAGGACTGCATAGAAGGGAGCTCTATTAGCTATAGCTAATATATACATAGCTATAAGTTCTTTTCACTGTTCATGGACTTTAAAAAGAAAAATGATTGACCCTAAACTATTTGTTCCCTTTTGAATTTTTGAGTCATAAGCTCAAAATTTCTCCGCTTTTTCACCAGTTTGATAGACTGTAGTCCAATTTATCTGTTGCTTAAAAGGGCTTTTGAAAACATGGACACACTTTTTAAACACTGGACCTCTTATAAAAATTTACAAAAATTTTGTGCAACCTGTAATCATAGAAGAATTCATGTTATAACAGAGTAGGATTAATAATGCATGTAATTATAATATACAGTTTTCTTTAGGCTTTTCTAATTATAAAAAAATTACAGATAACATCAACAGTGTGATTCTGAAATGCCTCTCATTTATTATGTAGCTCTCTTAATCAATGCTCTGCCACTGGAAATCAAGTCAGAATGTTATTATGGTCTCTCCTTCTGGATTTAATTACAGCAGTAACTCATGGCTCAAAGTCTGAGCAAACACACCGTGCAGTTTATAGCTTTGAAGAACAGCCATTAATCCTGCTGTCTAGCACCCTGTGCAAGCCAACGAAAGCACTCTAAAAAACTTCATGCCTGAAGATAAACACACACTTACACAAAGGCTTAAGGTGGGGGAGTAGAGAGCCTGGCCTTCGTGTTGGTTCTGCGCACGCACAGCTGAGCATCCTCCCAGGATGGAGGTGATCTCAAGGTGTACAAATCTCTCAACTTTTTGCCACCCAGATTGAACTTGCACCCTTAACACATTTGTGAGAATGATTTCAGGATGTCGGCTCCTGTCTGCTGGCAGCCTGGAATCAAGATAGGCCTGTTGATGAGGTGTGTCAAGCACAGCATCAGGAGCTGGTCGAGGGAGGTGGTTGTGTCACTCTGCTCTTTGCTGGTGTGGCCTCACCTGAAGTCCTGGGTGCAGTTCTCGGTGTCACAACATAAGAAAGATACTGAGCTCTTAGAGAGTGTCCAAAGGAGGGCTACAAAAGTGGTGAAGGGCCTTGAGGGGAAGCTGTATGAGGAGTGGCTGAGGTCACTTGTTCTGTTCAGCCTGGAGAAGAGGAGATTGAGGGGAGACCTCATTGCAGTCTACAGCTTCCTCATGAGGGGAAGCAGAGGGGCAGACACTGATCTCTCCCATGTGGTGCCCAGTGACAGGACCCGAGGTTTGTGCCAGGGAGGTTTAGGTTAGATGTTAGAAGGATGTTCTTCACCCAGAGGGTGATTGGGCACTGGAACAGGCTCCCCAGGGAAGTGGTCAGAGCACCAAACCTTTCAGAGTTCATGAAGCCTTTGGTGTGATTCTTGGTGTGGTCCTGTGCAGGGCCAGGAGTTGGACTTTGATAATCCTTGTGGTTCCCTTCCAACTCCAAGAGAGTCTGTGATTCTATTCAATGATTTTGCTGTATAAATAGCTTTTCTGAAGATGTGCATCTGTGCCCTTTGCATTGTTCTGGAGTCAGTTTCCATCATGAATCTCTAATCTAACAATTAGCTGCAAATGGGAATAGTGCACTTTCCCAGGAACTTGAGTTCGTATCAGGAAGTGGGTGTAGTTTTGTCAGCAGGAAGGGAGGATGTCTCTCCCTCCAAAGCAGAAACATGCCCAGCCACATGGTGGCAGCTGGGAGGACGGAGCTGCCAGAGAAGTTTGGGGAAGGATGAGGAGGAGCGTGCAGGAGAGTGAACATGCACGTGGATGCCTGTTTTTTGAAGCCAACTCTTCTTTCAAGAAAATCTTGTCATCCAAACGCAGGACAGTTAAAATACCCTGAACTGCCAGCACCTGCATCTTTCAGAAAAGAATCTAAACCATGATTAAAGAGGATTCACTTGTCCTCTTAAGCCACCATCTTCAGCACCAACTTTCTGTATGCTCAATGTGTAGACAAATGGAAAATTGAAGTGTAACTTTCCTGGTTATTTTATTGTGTGGTTTATTTGAATGCAGCAGGGGTGCAAGGGCCCCCAGGTGATCTGCTCACTTTCCTGGCTGGAGGGAAGGAACAAGAGCCATTTGGTATGTGTCATTTGGGAAGACGTGGGAAGGAGCCAAGGAAACATTTGCACTTGACTGATGTAGCTTACATCCACACTGCACTGTGCTCTTCAAGGTTTTCAGAACTGGTCAAAACCCTTTTTTTTTTTTACCTAAATATTATTTCCTCAGGACCTGCCAATTGTTTAAAGTGAAAAGTACTGGCAGGAAAGGCTAAGCTTCAGCAGATTGGTCTGTTTGAAAGACAGTGACATTTCAAAATTGACACTCTGAAATTGCCACATCCCTTCTGGGAACAAAAAGCAATAAAAGGTTGGTGTTTCACTGAACTTCTCAGAAACACAGAGATGAAGTGCTCTGACTGACCAGCCTGAGTTTTTTGCATGTTTTAGGTTTGCACAGTGCAACATTTTGGTCTTCGTGGAACAAGTTTGTTTGTCTCTGCTGTTTAGTGGGGGTTTTTGGTTTGTTTGTTTGGTTTTGTTTTTTAATTTCTGAGAGTTGTCTCAAAAAGCAGTTTTGTTTCCAACCCTGGTTCCATCAGAACCTGTGATCCTTCCCACCCCAGTAAACCAGACAGGAAGGGCCGAAAGCACAGCAGGATTGGGTTCAAGTAGGAGCTCAGGCTAAGTCCTTTGTAAAAGAATCCTTTTACTCTCATCTCCTCCAGCATTAGCCTTCCAAAAGCAAGATCTTTTGTCAAGCATCTAGAAAGGTGATACAAGTTTCACTGCACTGCCCAGGGACTGCTGGCTGCCCATTCCCACCAGTGATCTCTGTGCTGCCCTTTTAAGATGTCTCCTTTGGCTACAGCCAGGGCTCTAGGAAGACTAAATATCAAGGATGATTAAATGTCATGAAATGTGGTGGTATGAGCACCTTTGTGTTTTTTCCTCTTGGCAGTCTATTAATCTAAGGCAAAAGCTTGAGAAAATAAGGCTAATTAATCCCAACTACTGTGGACAGTGTAATGTAATTTTTTTCAAAGACTGACATTGCTTAGGCTGAAACGCCTCAAAACCCCCTCAGCTCCCATCCCCAAAACAAGAGTATTTCATGTTTTGTACAGCCAACTGTATTTTCTAAATTTGCTTTTCAAACGCATCACAGGAAATAAGCCTTACAGGAAAGAGAGGAAATCAATAACTCTCCATATTCCCAGAAAAGGATGTGGGAAGAGCCTCTGTATTATGGATTGAATTCATTCTTCTGTCTAACACTGGGGACATGGGGAAAAAAAAAAACAAAACCAAACCAGCCTCTCCTTCCAGAGTTCAGACTGCTGCTGAAGGGAGCTGTGTCCTTGATGTCAGCTCAGAGCAGAAGAAACTGGGCTGGAGGGAGGAGGAGAAGGGTTCTGGCTGCAGTAGTGTGACACTGACACATGAGGCTTTAATTTCCAGGGAGGAAGTGGAGCAAAAAGGATTGCAAAATCTGGTTCCATAGCGGTCTGTGATTCTGCTTGCTGGGCTTGCTATCATATTTGTGGTCTCAGAGGGAACATCAGCTGGTCCTCCCTGGTCCAAAGTGAGACGGGGAGGTGGGTGGAATGCAACATTAATGTGAGAACAGGGAAAAGGGGGGATCCTTGATGCATCAGCAGTGGCATGAAGAGCCACTCATCCCTAGCGAGAAGAAAGAGTAAAGAATTTCTTTGCATTTATTTTTATTTTTAAGACTGTTCTGTGTTTGCCTGTGAATGCTGAAAACTTTTGACATTTGTTTTGCAATATTCTTGTGACGACTTACACACATCCCAGGCTGGACACCTCTGTGTTCCTGTCAGACCTCAGCCTTGAGCCACTTTGTTCCAGGATATCCCAAAAACATCTGATGGGATAGCTCACAGGCTGGAGGAGGTAATTCAGTCAGGGAACTGAGAGGAGACCAATCTATGCAGCGTCTATAAAGCAAAGACCACAAAGAAAAACTACTGTGGAGAGTGATCACTCTTTTGTAATCCTCCAGGCTCGTCTGCCACAGCTCTGTGCCATGAGATCTGAGCGAATTTGGATGTTTCTGTAATTCCCATTGCCATTCTCAGACGTGGAGGGGAAGGTTGTTTTCATACAAAGGCAATCACTTACCCTTTATTTACTGTGAAGGATGAGGACTGGGGACTTGGACTCCCAAAGCTTTTCACAGTTGGGTTTGTTGTCTAATTATTCTGTGGAAGAGCTTTTCCCAGCAGTGCAGGGCTGTGTCCTCCACAGCACAGCCTGGGGGACTCCTGTCCTTGCAGAAGGTCTCTCCAGAAGTGAATGTTTCATGATGGAATAATACTGCAGCCACGTGCCTTTGTCACTTTGTGAGTTTATTTATTTTTAATAGCATCATATGAATAAGGAAATGTGCCTTCCACATTGTCTTTTGAAGGCAGATAATTGTATTGCTGTTGCATTCGCTATCAGCTTCTTGTGCCCAAATGAATTTACATGTATCCATCTTTCCCTTCAAAAAGCAGCCCTGCTGAGTTTTCCCAGTTGTTCAGTCAGTCACAAAACACTGGTGTACAGCAAGCACTGCTTTATGTTGTCTAAATAGATGTGGCTCTTCTCTTGTTCCCATTGTCAATCTTATTGTTAAATTGCTTTGAAGTTGCAGTGAATTGAAATTCTCCCAAGGAGAAAGGAGCTATTACTTGCAATTAGGATTATTGGATAGTAGCACTTTTCACTCTAGAGTTAATGAATTATGATCAGAACACATCCTTTCATTAGTTTAAAGTATTCCCATCATTTTTCTGATTTTGTGATTTAGGAAAAAAAAAAAGCTTAAACAGCAGTTCACTTAAAACAATGCAACACACACGTCTTCACAGGGTACAAAGAGTTATGGATGTCTAAACAAGAGCCTGTGCTCAGCTCTCTGGCTGAGTCCCACTATGGTGAGCTGGATGAAGGTAAAATAATACACTGTGAGATCAGTTATCATTGATTATCAATTGCCCAGAAAGGCTGTGGACTCTCCATCCCTGGAAGAGTTTGAGGCCAACTTGGATGTGGCTTTGAGCAATCTGGTCTAGGGGAAGGTGACCCTGTCCATGGCAGCGGGGCTGGAACTAGATGATCTTTAAGGTGCTTTCAAACCTTAGAATCACCATTCTGTGATTCTATGGCCAATTCAGGATGTTTGAGACTGAGCTTCACCAGAGACCTCCACTTGGTGTTCACACTTTACAGGCAATCAGTGTGGCAAACAAAATTTCCTACATACCAGCAACAGCCTGGAGATGCTCTTCTTTCCCTCTCTTGCTTTTGCATTTCAGGGTGACCAAGCAGAGGGAAACACACCACATTTCAACTGCAGTTAATCAATGGTGACATTAAGGAAGGAATTGGGCTCATGTGGGTCAGGGACAGAAGCTTATAAAGGCAGCATAAGAAGCCCAGGTGTTAAAGAAAAACTTCTGAAGTAATTTGGAAGGTAGATTTTAAAGTGGTGAGCTTCAAAGGCTAGAAGTGATTCTTTGATCTTCCAAAGCCTGAAAATGACAGCAGTGTCTGCAGGACACAACACATGTCCAAACAATCACAGAGAATCTAAATGGGGATTTGGAGCAGCAAAACCTTTAAAAAAAGAAAGAAAAAGGGACATAATTCAGACAGTCGGCCCAAACAACAGCATGGTTGCTCAGATGTTTTCAGTAGACACTGTACAATCACATATTAACTCAAAAATAAACTATTTGAATTTCCAGATGAGTTCCTGAAAAATGAGGGAAGTGATGTTTTTTTTTAAAAAAAAAAGAGATGTGGGCCTGGTATAAGAAAGATTTTAGTGTCTGTGTTTTCTGAAAAGAAAGATCACAGCCTTGAAAACAGAGGAACATTTTTAGGTGGGAGGAAGTAATGAAAAACACTCTGAAATGTTTTTGTTGTGTTTTTTTTCTGACCTTTTACCAAACACTCCAGGCCTGCATGAAATGTCAAGCTATGGGGTAGATTTGTTTGCACTTAGGTAAAGCCTGCTCAGAGGACATCTCCATGATCACAGCTGTGGGCAGACAACGCTTGGAGTCCTTAATTGGACCCTGCCATGGCCAGCCAACCTTGGGAAGACTCTTCAGGATAACACTGGACTTGATACACGAATCTGGGCTCTATTCCAATGGAAGAGAGTTAAAAGGTTGAATACCTCAGTAGTTTTGGACCTGAATTAATGAGAATGCTGGAAGGGGAGTATGCAAGAGCAATATGCTCATGTTCTTGCTAGAGATGTTTTTGGTGCATCAAAACCAACTTGCTGAATTCATTTTGATGTCTCTTTCTCTTAGAATTCAATACATGTCTGGAGAATATATAGCAGTCATGTGCCTTTCCTTCCTGATGTCTTACTATCAATTATACCATTAGTTAACAATGTTTTCTGTTTCTAAAAACATCTGGAGCTTTGTTTTTAATTATTCATTCAGACAGAGACTTATACTAACTGCATTTCTAAATGTGCTCTTAAAAATCTTGGAGTAACCTGTGACAGCAAGATGAAAAACAGGACTGGACAAGAAGTCTGCGGTGTCAAGGCAGCCGTGTGAAGAAATGAGATAAGATTTAGTTTTGCTTCCAATGTGCTGTCTTGAGGTGTCTTACTGGAATTTTGTCAGAGAATTGCTTTTTATAAACAAGTTGTGACAAGCAATTGCACATCACTCCACAGGTCTTACGAAAAGAAGAACAGAATAATTGCAAACAGGGCTGGAAGAGCTCTTGGGAGGTCACCCAGTCCATCTCCTCACCCAGGTGGGATTGGCTTCACACTAACTACTCCTGGCATATGTTTGCCTCACATGTTTTCAAAAACCTCCAGTGACAGAGGCCCCACAACCTTCCTAGGAAATGCTTTCGGGCCTTATCACTGCTTAATGTTAGAAACTTCTTTCCTACTGCCTTGCTCATGTTTCCCCTGAGGCCAGTGTGACACCATTGCTTCTTCCCAGGCTCCCAGGGATCACAGGAGATGGTAATTTCCTTCTTCTGCAGCAACAAGTACCTCTGTTTGGAGACTGCTATCATGATTCCTCCTAATTTTCTCCTTTCTAGACTAAACAAATCCCATCCCTTTAATCTTTCTTCATAATTTATGCTGTTTAATCTTTCCCTCATTTTTCTCTGGACTCAGACTAATTGATCTGGGTCCTTATTGAGAGCCCTGGCCCAAACCTCTGTTTCAGTGGCCGGATTTTCTCATCCTGATATCTGTTTTTTCAAGGGCTTCCTTGCCCATTGTAGGAGCTTTTTTTTTTTTTTTT